>CM060669.1:20487500-20620000 GCA_030686955.1 Odontamblyopus rebecca
CTGACCAACTTTTGTCATTACTGGGTATTTTAAGGTAAGGTAAGAAGTATACTTTTTTACTATCCTGTATTCAAATTTGGGAGTTTGTCACCATGGCAATGTTACTGCTTTGCTTAGAATGTTCCACAATCTGACATTACACTGGTCTAGCGTGTATTTAATCAGTTTCCGGTGTTTTAACTACCCAAAAGTGCACTGAAAAACTTGCAGTATTCCTATGAGCATGGCTCTCCATAGATCTGACTAGTCACTTGGTCTGGATCATCACTAGCTTATCTCCATGAAAGCCGTGCTGTGGAACTTTCCAGGCAAAGCAATAACATTTCTATGCACTAAACATTTGTATAATTGTGTATGTGTGTGTGTGTGTGAGCTGTCCATGGTGCTGATTTGTTTAACATAGGAAAAACCCTGTTTCTATAGACTCAGCTGTAAATGGAAACATGGCACTTTCAGGAGCTGCACTGAAATTGGTGATGTCTATAAGATCACATATACATTTCTGCAACAAAAAAAAAGATTTAATGACTAATTTGCATTGCAGGTCTCTGTATCACCAAAGTTGGACACAGATCATTTCAGTACAAAGGCCTTTCACATTGGAATAGATTACCCACACCTTTAAGAACTTTAACATTTTTCAATTCATTTAAATCCAAACTCCTTGTTTATGTTTTAGTTTGTCTTTTTTATTTTTATTATTCAGTTTGTTCTATTATTATTTTCCATGTGTTTATATAATTGTTATATAAAGTATACTTTTTAAAATAAATCAGGTACTGTTGCAGGAGTTAGGAGGATGGCATGAGAGAACTAATCAGTCTGTATGTGTGAGTATGTTTTGTAATGTAAACCTTTTTGTATTCTGTCTTCTGTATTGCACTGTATTGTGTTATAGTGTGCATTACTAATATACACCATTACATGAACATGACAATAAAAAGAATTATTTCAAAAAGTTGTTATTATTTATGTCGTGTTGTCTGGTCGGTTTGAGCAGGACACATGTTCTTGCCTTGTGCGTCTGAGCTGTTTAGTGACTCTAATGTGTGAGTAAAGTCAGATTAGCTCCTGTCAGGTTTTCTCTTCTTCATTAAACTCCTCCAAAGGCAAATGACTGTGTGGAGGAGTCACACTGTCAGGACACCAATGCTCCACATGCAAACACAACTACAGCTACTATCTCTCTGTTTGCTTCTCTTTCCTTTCTCTCTCTCTTCTCTCTCCTTTTTTCTTTCTCTATCTGTGTGCGTGTGTCTCTCTCTCTCTCCCTGCTCCTCCTCTATCTCTTTTTCCTTCGCTCTCTCTCTCTCTCTCTCTCTCTCTCTCTCTCTCTCTCTCGCATCTGCTCTTTCTGGTCTATTTTCTTCTCTCTTTACCTCACTCCCTCATCTCATCTTTTTCTTTCTCTTTTCCTATTCCTCTTTCTCTCTCTCTCTGACATCTTTCTCCAGTTCCTCATCTCCACCTCTTCTTTTTATCTCTTTCTCTTTCCCTCTATCACTGTCTTTCGCTCTCTTTTCTTATGTTCTTCTTTCTCTCTTCTCACTTCTTTCCTTTTTTATTTCTCTCTATGTGTCTCTCTCTCTCTCTTGCCCCCTCTCTCTGTATTTCCTTCTACATCTCTCTTTTTCCTTCACTCTCTGTCTCTCTTCCACCTCGTCTCTCTGTTTCCCTCTCTATTTTCTTCTCTCTTTATTCCACTCCCTCATTCCCTCTGTTTCCTTTTCCCTTTTTCTCACTTAGTTCTCTCTTCGCTCTCCTCCTTTTTTTCTATCTCTCTCTCATCCCTCTCCCCTTTCTCCTCATCCCAAAAATATGCTTCTTTCTCCAGTTCTTCATCTCTACCTCTTCTTTATCTCTTTCCCTCTATCTCTCTCTTTCCCTCTCTCTTTTTCCATTCCTCTCTCTGTCTCTCTCTATTTCATTCTACATCTCTCTCTTTTTCCTTTGCTCTCTCTATTTCTTTCCCACCTCCTCTCTGTCTCCCTCTCTATTTTTCTCCTCTCTTTGCCTCTCTCTCCCTTTTCATATTCCTCTTTTTCACTCTCTCTCACTTAGCTCTTTCTTCCTTTCTCTTTCTTTCTCACTCTCTCCTTTCTCTACTCATCCCAAAATCTCTTTCTCCAGTTCTTCATCTCTACATGTTCTTTATCACTTTCTCTCTATCACTCTTTCCCTCTCTCTTTATCTACTCCTCTCTCTCCCCCTCTCTCTCATGATTGTACCTCGCTATTCTCTCTCTCCCTCTCTTCATTTTTCCATTGTCTCTGCATCTCTCTCTTTCTGCCTCTCTCCAGTTTTCCCTCTCTCTCATTCTTCTCCCTTCTCTCCCTCTCTCTCCAAAACCATGCCTTCTCTACCGCTACATCACCACTCCCTCCCTCCCTCCTTCCTCCTCTCCTCTTCCTCCTCCTCTCCTCCGCTACTCACATAGACCAGTCCCACCTCCCAAACTACAGCCGAGCCCATTGAAACGATCGTCCGCAGTGCTGAAAGGAAAGCAGACCAGACGCTAACGGAGGAACGGGCATAACCACGCGTTTTTTTTTCTTTGACTCTTTCTTTTTAGCGTCCTTCCTCCTCCACTCTGCGAGGTAAGCCACCAAACCATTCCAAATTGTCTCCGTGTAGTTTCCAACCTGTAATGTCTTCGCGATCTGCTTTGGAATACCGTAAAACCTGATGCGCACTCGATATTCTCCAAAAACGCACCGCGATTTCCCAGTGCGTAATTTGGATAGTGAAGGAATGCGCCTCTCTGTGATTAGATTACCGTGTCGCATTTTTTGGATGAAGCGCGCTCCTTGAAACGCAAGGACCCAGTCAGACTAAGGAGATAGAGAGAAGAGGAAGAGAGGAAGAGAAAGGGAAGGAGGGAAGAGAGAGAGAGAGAGAGGGGATGACAGGTAAAAGCTGACGTGAGCCCAGCGGCACGTGGTGGGGCAAACGGAGCGGTTATGCAGAAGGTAAAGAACGGATAACGAAGTAGAATGAAGACAAATGAGGAGAGGGTATTATGGGTATTTTAATCCATGACAAGAATGATTTATGTTCACGTAAAGCTGTTAAAATGTTACGTGAACTGCGTGATATCCTAATGATGAGTTTTAAAGCTCCTACATTACGCAAAATGGACGTCAAATGAGCGTTTAGCCGTCTTATAATATCGTTACCCCGTCAAAAACTTACCTGGAGTTGTGTTTTGTTTCATTCACATATGTTTGATTAACCTTTTATTATTAACTGTACATTTTTAAAGCTCAAAATGCTCCGTTCCACCTTGTGATGTCACAAAGCGGTAGTTTTCAACAGCTCGTTTTGGAATAATTTAATGGAAGTTTAATGGAAGTAAATCAGCATTGCTTAATCCAGTCTGCTTGCAAAAGGAAGGGCATCCAGTTTAAAAACCAGCTGCACTTTAAGTTGCATTACTCACATTATGATCTGTTGCAAAAGGAAGGGCATCTGGTTTAAAAAAGTGCAATGTAACTGAACTTAATTTTCATTGCTTTGTAATTAGAAACATTGCACCAATACAAGTTAAGTACAAATACCGGATACTAAGTAAAATACTACTACTGCTACTACTGCTGCTACTACTACTACTACTACTACTTCTACTACTGAATATAAGTATTCAGAGTTGATTGCAGTATTGAAAGGTTTCATACTTACCTATTGTTTCCTATCCTAATGAGATGTTATTATTATTATTATTATTATTATTATTACAATATGTTTAAATAATTTTTTTCTTGCACCACACTCCACGTTGCCCAATTAATCCTCTGCATGTGTTACAAAAGGAAGGGCATCCAGTTTAAAAAAAAAAAAAAAAAAGTGCCAAATTAGAGACCGCCACAGCAATAACCTCAACAGAAAAATCTGTTGCGGCTTGTATTAGAAGCAGCGTAACTGCACCTCGTCAAGTACTAGCACAATCGCTTCAAACTCAATATCAGTATTTTTTATTGAAGTAAATTTTCTGCTGTTTTCTGATCCACTTTGTGATGTCATGTGGTCATACAGGAGATGCTTCACTGTGTTTACATACACCTTCACTAGAATCATTTGGGTGATTTCAGCCCTGGAATTGCCAATCTCGACGAACAAAAAGTAAAAACGGAGCTGTTAACTTGAAAACTACCGCTTCATGACATCACAAGGTAGAACAGAGCATTTTGAGCTTTCGAAATGTAAACAAATGTAGTTTAATGTGACAAATGTGATTAACTCCAGGTATGTTTTTTTATGAGTTAACAAAATTATAACACAACTTAAAGCTCAAAAGAGTCCATTTTGAATAACATAGGATCTTTGAATATTATAAACACATAATAAACCAGAAAATATAATGTAATTTTCAACACAAAATGTGCATAGTTGCTTGAAATTACCATACGTTCTTACCATTTTGAATAACATAGGATCTTTAAATATTATAAATGTGTAATAAACAGGAAAATAGAAAGTAATTTTCAACCCAAAATGCGTGTAGTGTCTTGAAATTACCGTATGTTCTTACACGATTTTGGAAACAGACCTCAAACTATTCAGGAAATGTCAAAAATGCTCTTATGATATTATTGTTTTCAGTATCAGACTCGTAGGGTTGAAAAAAAGTGCTGTTAGGGCATTTGACTTAAAACACGCCTATAATCTGTCATGATATGCCCCTGTGCTGATGTGAAAGCCGGCTGATTTGCATGGATGCGATTCTAACGTGTACTGCTTGGCCGCGTCGGGCTGTGTTCTGGTTGGTTTGTTTTGGAGGGATTTTTGGCACACACTATTTCCTGGAGGCTCGGTTTGAATGTTTGGACATTTGCTTTGGACAAGAGTCATATTTGCCCCGGGTCATTGGGCAGGGGGCTGGAGAGATGCTGTAGTGTCTAATTCTATTGAGTGGATTCTAATCTGAGGCACTGCACAGACTGTTGCTCCCCATTACTGTAAAAATACTCAATTATACCTTATATAGTCCAATATTACTCCAAAGTTTGTTATGTTATAATGTTGTTACCTCCTCAAAAACATTAGTCTGTCTACATTTCACAAGCTCAAAATGCTTTATTCCACCTTGTGATGTCATGAAGCGGTAGTTTTTAAGTTAACAGCTACTTTTTACTTTTTGTTTAGTAGAGATTGGCATTTCCAGTGCTGAAATGATCCAAATGATTCTAGTGAAGGTGTATGGAGTTTAAAAACACAATGGAGCACTTCCTGTATTACCGCATGACATCACAAGGTGGAACAGTGGAGTGTTTCTTTCAAACAGAATAATGTTTTAATACGTGAGTAGAAGTCTAGAGTATTGTACTTTCCATCACTGTTTAGGTTTCTTATATTTGTCACTAGATGGCACTATGTTTCCCACATATTTCATGCATAAATTTGCCCAGAATGTTCCACTGTATGGCATTAAACTTATCTATCTCCACGGAGACAAGAAGGTGCTGTATACTCTCCATCAGAAAATTTACATTTAAATACTTGAATAATGCAGAATCTAGGACCTTTAATAAATGTGTAAAGTTCCTCTAGGCTATGTCAAAAAAATTGTTCCATTTAAATTACGTTTGCAAAGGAAATCTAGAATACAGGTCTGCAGTTACTTTCCATTACTGCTTACAGTTCCCTCATGTTGCCACTAGAGGGCGCTTCTAGCTCTCCTGCCTGGTGCCACACCGCTTTTATCTGTAATGTCCCCAGAATGCACACGTTGGGATTCCTTACATTCATTTCCTGGAGACTGATTCTTAACTTTAAGCTTAACCTTCAACTCATTTAACCCAAACTTTATTGATCCTCAAGAGAAATGACTTGGACACAGTAGCTCACGCATCACAGTAAATTATAATAATAAAGAGAATATATATATATAAATGGTAACAATACATATTCTAAAGACTAGCAAATGATGTGTCTCTAGGGGATCTGATTTTTGTCCACGTAAGGAAGGCAGGAGTGTTTTAAGAGGAAGGTTTTAGTTCCCACAGAATCCCCACCCACTATAGAAGCTGTGTATGTGTGTGTGTGTGTGTGTGTGTGTGTGTGCACGCGCAGCTGGCTGTTGGAAACCCCTGGTGTGAATGTGCTGTTGTAGCACTAAACAAGAGTAGTGTGGTTCTGGGCAGAGCACCAAGAACACTGCACTGTAAACATATAAGGACATATTAGGACGCATGTAAGGACACCTCTAAGGACACATACAAGGACACATGTAAGGACACATATAAGGACTAGTGCTATCAAAAATACTGCATTATTAACGAGTTAACGCAAAACATTTTTAACAGTGTGAATTTATCGTAAGATTTGCGCTCTTTGTGACACAGTGAACTAGTTTTTTGATAAGCTGTGGCCACTGTTACTAACCTTGGAAAAACTATATCATGGCACGGTTACTCATGTACACACACATGCACGACTTCACTATATAAGCCCTGTCAGGTGCACTGATGTTACTCATACGAGGAAAACACAAAATAAAGTCAGTTCCAAGGCATACAGTGAATTTGTGCTTTCCTTCAGTATGGACTGTGACATCCATAGACGCTTTGCAGCCTCCTCTTCGGCTCTCATCACTCCTCCAGCTGTCATCACTCCTCCAGCTGTCATCGTGCTGCTATTATATCCATAAACTCATGGAGGAGCGCATATTGCAGCAGGACTCATATCGGTCTCACTATTTAATAGATATTTCATGCAGCTGGACTTATTTTCTCTCAGCTCTGCTGCATGACATGTCAGCAGACAACATAATGACGTCATCACTTAGCACAGCAGATGCTGGGGCCGTGGATCTAAGGTTGGGGCCCATGATTAGGCCAGACAAACACAGTGGGGCTAACTAGAGATTAGTAATGAAAACTACCTCAGGTCACAGCACATTATTTCACCCAAAGTGAAGAACTTCAGTGGCTTTGACTGTTCTGAAGACAGAAGAGGCACTTCACTCACACTGCTGCAGAGCACTTCATGAAAGTGGAACATCATCACAAAGTTGTCTCAGTGATAATTATGGTTTAAAAAAAAAACATTTGCACAAAGCCCATCCACTTTTCTATGTTGATAAGGGTATTAAAATGATGATTCAAGGAACAAAAAAGTGTGATTAATTTGTGATTAATCACAAGTTAGTGAGTTAGTTAGTGAGATTAATCATGATTAAATATTTTAATTGATTGACAGCACTAATAAGAACACATATAAGGGTACATACAAGGACACATATAAGGACGCACAGTAGTAACAGTAGTAGCAGTGTTGGTAATAGTAGTGATAGAAGTAGCAGAAGTAGTGGTAGTAGTAGTAGTAGTAGCAATAGTAGTCATAGTAGTAGTAGTAGTAGTATAGTAGTAGTAGCAGTAGTAGTAGTAGTAGCAGTAGTATAGTAGTAGTAGTAGCAGTAGTAGTAGTAGCATTAGTATAGTAGTAGTAGTAGCAGTAGTAGTAGTAGTAGCAGTAGTATAGTAGTAGTAGTAGTAGTATAGTAGTAGTAGCAGTAGTATAGTAGTACTAGTATAGTAGTAGTAGCAGTAGTATAGTAGTAGTAGTAGCAGTAGTACTAGTAGTAGCAGTAGTATAGTAGTAGTAGTAGTAGTAGTAGTAGTAGCAGTAGTAGTATAGTAGTAGTAGCAATAGTAGTCATAGTAGTAGTAGGAGTAGTATAGTAGTAGTAGCAGTAGTAGTAGTAGTAGCAGTAGTATAGTAGTAGTAGTAGCAGTAGTAGTAGTAGTAGCAGTAGTATAGTAGTTGTAGTAGCAGTAGTAGTTATAGTAGTAGTAGTAGTAGTATAGTAGTAGTAGTAGTAGTAGTAGTAGCAGTAGCAGTAGTATAGTAGTAGTAGTATAGTAGTAGTAGTAGCAGAATTTGTCACTCTCTCCATCACCTCTCTCTTCATCTCTATCTCTTTGTCTTGTCCTTCTCCCCGTCCCTCTGTTTTCCTTCCCTCCTCTTCTCTCACCCTTTTCTTACTCATTCTTTCTCTCTCTTTCCTACTTTCTAACATTCTAACTCTCTTTTCTTTCTCTTTTCTCTCTTTTTATTTTACTCTTTCTTTCTCCTCTGAAAGTACACATGTGTTTCCAGGGCGATGTTTGTAAGCAGCGCAGTGACTTTTGACCTGTCTGCTCCTCTGCTACGTCTCTGTTGTGGTTTTCACGAGTCCGGTTTGATAAAGGCAGATATGAAGAGCCACTGGTGCAGAAGAAAGGATGGAGGGAGGTTGAAGATGAGAAAGAGAGAGAAGGGGGGTGAGGGAGCACAGTAAAGAGAGAAAGAGAAGCAAAAAAAGTGAATATACTGTATGGTATGGAGAGTTTGTTTTCATACCTGACACTTTCGACTGATCACTAGTGCCTCAGGGTGGTCACGTCATGTTGCTGTGAAGTGTCTTGTTTTGTATCTGCAGTGAAATCAAAAGATAAAATGGAACCGAAGCATAAATGTGATGTCATATACCAAATACCCTGCATGTCCTGTAATAAAACACACATCGGGGAAACAGGGAGGGTGTTCAGTGCATGGAAAAAGGAACATGGGGCTGAAGGCGAGAAGGAAACAGCGAAGGCGAAACACAAGCAACAAAACACAAACAGGAACAGGAACAACTCGAATCGGCCATTTCTGACAGTGTAAAAGAGAGAAGAACATTATGAACGGGGACAGAGAAAACGTCACTGGGACAGAGGACAGCAAACATCGTCACTGGATAAAAGAGGCAATCGAAATATGGAAACTAGGGTACGGTATCCTGCAGTATCAAAAAGTAGCAGGGGTATCAGTTTCATTCCCGTCATTAAAAAAAAATCTGCATAAGGACCTAAAACCACAGTGCAGACTTTCTCCCCTCTGCTCTCTCTCCTCTTCAAATGTCGTTACGCTCGGAGATTTCCATCCACACGCAGCGAGGAAGAAGAAAAAAACCTGACTGACAATCGTGTGCGATGTTGAGCCAAAAAGTTTGCAATGGAGACGTTTTATTGAACGCCGAGAGTCGAAAGGGGACGAGGCGGTGAAGAGGAGAAAGTTCCTGCTTGAGGGCGAAGTCAGACTTTCACGGAGGAGACGGTAAAGCCCAATTTATGGTTCTGCATCAAAACGTGTTTGCGGCAACGTACGCCCCCTACACACAGTGTCCATGTCGACTGACTCTGAAACTTTCTAACAGCAGAGGAAGCGACGCAGACAATAAGAGCTGTGATTGGTCCTCTCCACCACTCTACATTTCTGGTCATTATATACTTTGAGTAATAATGTGTTTAATGTAGCTTTGAGCACATTTGTTTACGTTTTACAGAAACAAAACTTAAAACCGGCTCATTTGCATACAGTATAAGCGCTGATAAAAACAGCTCATGCGCTGATGCTGATGCGATCGAACGTGCTGCAAAAGTTTGGTTTGATCAGAACTTGTGCCTTATCTTCAAATATAATGGTGCTCTTCTGTTTCAAAACAAATCTTAATTCTTAATTCTGCTACAAAATCATTCTTAATTAGTCACAGTAATACCAAATATCCCGGTAAACTGCTGAGAAGGTTTAACGGTATCAAAATTTGAATACCAACATATACCAACTCTAATGGAAATATGCCCACGGGCCAACCAGGACGAGGGGGCTTTTTTACTCTCACACACCTGGGATACTGTCCTGAGGAAGTCGGACTGCAGATGGCGCTGTCGTCCTGCCTCCACCAAGAAGACAGGGTCAAAACCTGTTTAAATCAGCTGACCGGACATGTTTATGGTTTATTTATGTTTTTGTTTTTGTTTTTCGAACATAGTAAACAAAATCATATGTACAAACATGCAAACTCCAAATATAAGAAACAAAAAGAAAGAAGAGAAACAAAAAGAAAGAAGTCATAGCAACACCACGTGACCCCTCCGAGGAAGAGCGCAAGTGAGCAGAAACTGTCAGGTATGAAAACAAACTCTTGGTCTGAAAAAAGAACTTAAAAAGATAAATTTTCAGAAGACCAAATGATCCTGATTGGGGGGACAGTGTATATCAGACATTGTACAGCTCCTGGGACACATACGGCCTTTGGTTGACTCTCACCAGCCTGTTTAAGCTCACTTGGAGTTACTAAAATAAACAGATTTTATAAATTTAATGGACTAAAGCTGCGTTGCTTTTATTTTTTTGTAAGGCAGCCTCACTTTTCCATTGCTTAGTCCTAACATAAACTCGTACCAATCTTACCAGTGCGTCAAAACAATGCTATTTACTGCATTTTATAAAGAAATACAATTAATATTACAGAATTGAGTTAAGCACTTTGGCTCGGCCCTTCACAATATTTTATTTCTCACGTGGCCCCATGAAAAAAAAAAAAACAATTCCCCACTCTTGCTCTATATACTAGTACTGTATTGAGGAGAGAAGCTGCAGAGGCTGAATCCATCTTGTATAATAGTTACAGTTTTTCTCACTTTCTATGTAGGTTTTTGGGTTGATTTCCCCCCTCCTCCTTCCCTCCTCTTCTTCCCTCTTCTCTCTCTTCCTCTTCCATCCCCCGCTCCGGCTTGAGCTCAGAGTTCAGATTTGCGGAAAAAGCTCGGGAGACTTTGAGCTCGTCCGTCGCAGCGGAGATGAAAAGCGACGTGCCCCCTGTGCTGACTCAAGTTTGTGCTCCGGAGGTCAAATGCAGGCTCATGTGTCCTTCACTTACGTAAGAGTCAAAACGCGGGGACAAAATATGAGATAATTTTTTTTTTTATTTTAAAGATATGCAAATGAGGCTGTTTGTTTCGATTTACGGACAAAATAGCAAAATAAAAACACCAGGATCATGTAGGGCGGATGAACGTGATCGTTTTAAGACCGAAATATCGAGACTCACAGCAACAGTTACGGAGAGAGGGAACATGTTTTTCAATACAAAGTGAATCGGAGCCAGAGTCGATGGAGCCAGAAGCGCCCCCATGCTCACTTCCTGTAACACAGTGCTTATGGGGAGGTCAGAATTCTCTTGTTTAACTGTCACAATGCAGATCTCTCTTTCTTTTCTCTCTCTCCTCTTTCTTTCATTGTTTTTCCTTTCTCCTCTTCTCTATCTCTCCTTCTGTCCTCCTCCTCCCTCTCTTACTCTCTTCACAGGGGTGCTCTCTTTCGTTCTTTGTCTCTCCCTTTCCCGTCTTTCTTCCTATCATTTTACAACCATTACCCTTTCTTCCTTTCTCAACTCTCTCTCTCTGTTTCTCTTTCTCTCATTTCCCTCTCTCTGTCTCTCTCCCTTTACTGTCTTTCTACAATCTCCAACTATTACCCCTTCTCCCTTTCTCTCTCCTCTCTCTCTGTCTCTCTCACTTTTCTCTCCCTCCTCGTCTCTGCTCTCTCCTCTCTCACTCCTTTTCCTCTCTTCTTCTGCCCCCCAACTCTCTCATTCTTCCTGGCTGCCTCTCTTTCTGTTGTTTCCCTCTCTCTGTCTCTCTCCCTTTTCTTTCTTTCTTTCTACAATTTTCAACCATTACCCTCTCTTACTCCCCCTCTATTTCTCTCATTTCCTCCTCTCTCTCTCTTACGCCCTCCACTCTTCTTGCTCTCTCTCTCTCTCTCTCTCTGTCTCTCTCTCTTTTTCCCATCTTTCTGTTTCTCATTCTACAACCATTACCCTTTCTCCCTTTCTCTCGCTCTGTCTCTCTCTCTTTTTTCTCTCTTTTCTCTCCCTCCTTGTCTCTGCTCTCTCACTCTTTCTCACTTCTCTCTCTACCTCTCTCACTCCTTTTCCTCTCTCCTTCTGCCCCCAACTCTCTCATTCTCCCTAGCTCTATCTCTCTTTCTCTCATTCCCCTCTCCCCTCTCTTACTCCCCTTCTATTTCTCTCATTTCCTCCTCTCCCTTACTCCCTTCACTCTTCTCTTCACTTCCTCATTCTATCTCTCTCTCCTTTTTCTGTCTCTTTCCTTTTTCTCTCTTTTCTCTCATTTCCTCCTCTCTATATCTCTCTCTGTCTTACACCCTCCACTCCTCTTGCTCTCTCTCTGTTTCTTTCCCATCTTTCTTTCTATCATTCTAAAATCATTACCTTTTCTTCCTTTCTTTCTCTGTCACCTTTCTTACCCTGTCTTTCCCTCTCTCCCTTTCTCTCTCCCTTTTCTGTCTGTCTTTCTTTGTACAATCTACAATCATTACTCTTTCTCTCTTTTCTCTCCCTCCCTGTCTCTGTTCCCTTCTCTCTCTCCCCTCTCACTCCTTGTCCTGTCTCCTTTTGCCCCAACTCACTCTCCCTGTCTCTCTTCCTCTCTTTCTTTCTCTCATTTCCCTCTCCCTCTGTCTCTCTTCCTTTTCTGTTTTCCTTTTCTCTCTCCAATCTTCAACCATTACCTTCTCTTACTCCACTCACTCTTACTCCCCCTCTATTTCTCTCATTTCCCTCTCTCTCTCTCCCTCCACAACTCTTACACTCTTTCTAACTTTTCTGCCATTCTTTCTATCATTCTGTTGCCTTTTCTCTCTCCCTCCATTCTCTTCATTTCTCTCTCCTTGTTTCTGCTCCCTCTCTAACCCCTCTCTCCCCATCTCTCCCTCTCTCCCTCCCTCTCTTCCTCTATCTCTTCCTCTCTATAGGAAAAAACTCAGACCTGTTTCTGTTTTTGGGCCAAGGTCTTTCCCTGAGCAGAGGAGTGTGTGGTTTCCTCTCTTCACTCTCCTCTTTTATCTCTCCTTTAGTTCTGTTTAACTCTACATTTAAAGATGAATTTGATTGTTACGTAACCTAAGTGATTTGGAAAGTTTTCAGTATTAAAGGTCCAAAATGACTCTTGTGACCTTTAATGTTAGAATGTTGTTACCTCTTTAAAATAGTTAAGTAGAGATCGAAAATTCTAGAGCTGAAATGATCCAAATGATTCTAGTGAAGGTGGAGTTTAAAAACACAGTGGAGCACTTTCTGCATTACCAAGTGAACAGAGTGTTTTCTGTTTGAGAGAGAAACCGTAATATGCAGGGTTTGTGTGTTAAACACGTGTGAATGAAACAAATCTGTTTGGTCTGTTTGTGATGAGGAAAATGAAAGTGAAAAAATGCAGAGCACACTCAGATGGCTGTAGAGGAAAACAGCCATTCCTCTCGTTTTTTGTACAAGGAGTTTGTGCCGACATTCCTATGCAGAGCCTCAATATTTACGCCTATACAATGATTTTTATATGCAAACTATAGTGGGAGGTGACTGTGATTTAGACTTAGTGCCTCTTTGTTGGTGCACAGGTCAGAGAGGCCTCTTGGCACATTGCACAGTCCAGTCAGACTCCATCTGGGGTGTTATCTGGCTAACAAGTCCTGGATGTATAATAAGAGCTGGATAAGATACTATCCCTCGATCCATGACCCCAGACTGATGTGTGGCCGAGCGAGGTACTGCAGCCCTCAGCCATATATCTTGCGTTGGGTTGCGTTGGGCTGTGTTGGGCTGCATTGGGTTGTGTTGGGCTGCGTTGGGTTGTGTTGGGCTGCGTTGGGTTGTGTTGGGCTGCGTTGCATTGTGTTGGGCTGCGTTGGGTTGTGTTGGGCTGCGTTGGGTGGTGTTGGGCTGCGTTGGGTTGCGTTGGGCTGTGTTGGGCTGCATTGGGTTGTGTTGGGCTGTGTTGGGTTGTGTTGGGCTGCATTGGGTTGTGTTGGGCTGCGTTGGGTTGTGTTGGGCTGCGTTGCATTGTGTTGGGCTGCGTTGGGTTGTGTTGGGCTGCGTTGGGTGGTGTTGTGCTGCGTTGGGTTTGTTGGGTTGTGTTGGGCTGTGTTGGGTTGTGTTGGGTTGTGTTGGGGTGTGTTGGGCTTTGTTGGGCTGTGTTGGGTTGTGTTGTGCTGCGTTGGGTTGTGGTAAATTGCGTTAAATTGTATGTTAAACTGCGTTGGGTTGTGTTGGGCTGCGTTGGGCTGCATTAAACTTTATTAAATTTTGTTGGGTTGTGTTAAACTGCGTTAAATTGTATTGGGCTGTATTGCGTTGTGTTGGGCTAAACTGGGTTAAATTGTGTTAAACTGCGTTAAATTATGTTAAATTTATGTTAAACTACGTTAAATTTGTTAAATTGTGTTAAACTGTGTTGGCTGTGTTAAACTGCGTTAGGTTGTGTTAAATCGTGTTGTACTACGTTAAATTATGTTAAATTATGTTAAACTGTGTTAAACTGTGTTAAACTGTGTTAAATTGTGTTAAACTGTGTTAAACTGTGTTAAATTATGTTAAACTGTGTTAAACTATGTTAAATTATGTTAAACTATGTTAAATTTATGTTAAACTGTATTAAATTTATGTTAAACTGTGTTAAACTGTATTAAATTATGTTAAATTATATTAAATTATGTTAAACTGTATTAAATTATGTTAAACTGTGTTAAATTTATGTTAAACTGTGTTAAATTTATGTTAAACTGTGTTAAATTTATGTTAAACTGTGTTAAACTGTATTAAATTATGTTAAATTTATGTTGGGTTATGTTAAACTGTGTTAAACTGTGTTAAACTGCATTGGGTTGCGTTAAACTGTGTTAAACTATGTTAAATTGTGTTAAATTGTGTTAAACTGTGTTGGGCTGTGTTAAACTGTGTTAAAGGCTGTGTTGGGTTGTATTAAATTGTGTTAGGTTGTGTTAAATTGTGTTAAACTGTGTTGGGTTGTGTTAAACTGTGTTGGGTTTGTTGGGGTGTGTGGGGGTGTGTTGGGTTGTGTGGGGTTGTGTTGGGTTGTGTTGGGCTGTGTTGGGTTGTGTTGGGTTGTGTTGGGGTGTGTTGGGCTTTGTTGGGCTGTGTTGGGTTGTGTTGGGCCTGTGTTGGGCTGTGTTGGGCTGTGTTGGGTTGTGTTGGGCTGTGTTGGGCTGTGTTGGGCTGTGTTGGGTTGTGTTGGGCTGTGTTGGGCTGTGTTGGGCTGTGTTGGGTTGTGTTGGGCTGTGTTGGGCTGTGTTGGGCTGCGCTGGGCTGCGGAAGTAAACATTTTTGGGATCATGTGCCAATGAGCACAGAACACTGAAAACAATACAGTGCCATCTTGGATTCATCTTCTAGATTTTATTATAATTCTATAGTCTTGACATCATCCCTCACAGTCGTTCTTGTCCTATTTAGTTAGTTTGCTATTAGATAGATTTGAATATCAAGCATTTGTCTTGACATATATCTGTATCTCACAGCTTTGATCAGACCTCGGTACAATAATGAACTATAGAAGTGGTTACACAAAATAGCTATGCCTCATTGACCAATGTCCAAAAGCTTCTTTTCAGCAAAAAAAAAACCTTCGTCAGATTGTTTTTCTTGCTTTTAACCACAGTATATAAAGGTCCCAAAGTGAGGTCACCCACTCTATAACAAAAAGAAAAAAAAAACAGTTAGCTATTTACATTAAAAAACCATTCTACAAAAAAAGCATCTTAGGTTAAAATCTACATTAAGACCATGAGGAGCTGGAGTCTTAATTTGGTGAATCCAGAAGTGCTCTCTTTTTGAGAACATTTCCAGATTCGCACCTCTAGAGCGCAGTTGTACATGTTCAGTGTCAGTATATCTTAAGGAAGAGGTAGGAGATCAGAAAATAGAATGAAAGTATCTAAAATCATATTACTTCTAATGAAAAGTGAAAATATGTTAGTGTCATGTTGCAAATAACCACACAAATGAAGCCTTTGCAACTTGCTTCACTTCAGCGTGGCCAGTAGGGGGCGAGACACATCTAATCCCAGTGTCTCTGTAAAGTCATAAACCAGGGCTGCCACATAATGGATGACATTATTATAAGCTATAAGTACGGGAATGTATTGCAAAGAGCTCCAAAACTATCTCAGAAAGTCACATCAAATTGCATAACTTTTATACGATTTTTACCCAAGCCATTAGTCATTTTTATGACCTTCCCCAAAGTCTTTAAGGGAGTCGTACGTTTGTGATTTTGTATAACTCTTTAATTTTTCAATTTTTGCCGCAGAATCATTTGGAACTTCAGTCCGAGGAGAATAAAGGTGGAGCTTTCTCTGATTTAAATCCTTCACATAGGTCCCCAGGGAATCATCAATTGCACTTTAAAGGTCCTAAATTATACGCAAATATGAATCTATGTATGTTATAATGCATAAAACATACCCTGAGATGTGTTTTGTTTCATTCACAAATGTCTGTCTACATCTCCAAAGCTCAAAACGCTCTGTTCCACATTGTGATGTCATAAAGTTTTCAAGTTAACAGCTCCTTTTACCTTTAGTCTGGCAGAGATTGGTAATTCCAGGACTGATTGATTCTAGTAAAGGCAGTTACCGTAATATGGGCCCTTTTCTGTTTCTGTTTCTGTCCTATTGTTTTTTTTTTATATATATATATATATTTGTTTTATATTTCATTTATAAAGTTTAAAACGACATTCACAGGAGCAGAAAGAAGAAAAATCTTATGTTATCTGCCCCCTTTTCCCTTTTCCAGACACTGTAATTAACACTATAATATATAATAGTAATAGTAAATAGTAAATAATAGTTACTTTAAAACTTTTCACATCAATAGAATTCATTTCAGTCACAATTATTAATCAATTGCAAACAGAAATATTCACTTTTATGCACTTTTATGTTTTGTTTCTCACTGTTTCAATGCATTGTGGTCTATATGAACTAGTACACAGACCATTGCTGGACACTACTTTTTAAGATGCATTGTGGGAAATTTTGAGTGCACTACTGTTTCTTCCACTGGACATTTGGACAGCACTAGAAACTCGTCTATTTAGTGCCTTATAGAGAATAGTGTGGACATACAAACAGCCAACATCCAAAAACCAAATGAAATATAACTAATGAAATATTATTATTAGGAATAGTAGTAATAGTAGTAGTGTCAGCCTTACTCCTTTAGTGATCATATGTACAAGCCCAAAGACCCACTGAACATTACTGTGACATCACGCTGGGAGTGTTCTACGTGTATTTCTATGCTGAAATGTTCAGCAGTTACCATGGTGACACAATGCACGCATGTAAACACTGACATAATAGTTTTAAGATCTGAAGATAGGGATGTAACAATAACCAAAATATGGTGACATTGTATCGTCAAAGGTCTCACAATAATATCGTGGACCATCATAATATATCGAATCACAAGTCTCTTTGCTTAAATGAATAGTTCTGATGCAGAAATAGCTAAAAAAACAGAGGGAACTACATAGACCATGATCCTTTGCTCCATTTCAGTGCAGACTACATGAAGAAATAACTGCTATAAGCGCTTTGAAATCTTCATTCTTTGGATTAAGTCTTATTCACAGTTTTGTGAGCCTCCACGAAATGTTGCAATACCGTGAGATGTATATGGTGAAATTATGGTACAGAGAGATTTGGATATCATTACATCCCTAATGACAAGAAATGTTGTACCAAATGCATTTCATAATGTCAGTCATTTATTATGTTATTATGTAGAATACTGTAATATCATACTGTGAGTGTTCTCACATTATCTAAATAAATATCGTACCGTGAGGTTCATACCGTGATGATATCGTATTGTGAGACTTGGATATCGTTACTTTCCTATCTGAAAACACAAGAAAAAACACAAAATGGATTCAAACAACACATTTTTAGGTGTTTATGATAAATATGAATGTTCCTAGTCCTATTTAGGTATAACTTTGTGTGTGATAGACTTTTTTTAACGGTCCGGAATGACATTAAACATATGGTATGACATTAAACACATCTAGCTAGAATGTATTAATTTATTCACAAATACAATAATTCTCTCTTTGAATAGGGCTGCCTCTCCACAGATCTGAACTACTGTTGCCTACTGTGTAATGTAGTTGCCTCTTCAACAACAACACCTCTTGTAGTTCCAGTTAAGTCAAAAGTTCTTTATGGTCGGATGGTGTTAAAATAACATCCAGTCTAACAAAGTCTTAGACAAAGCAGTGCCCACAGTTAACATCAAACCCCCAAAGAGGCAAACGTGTCTCTAAAACCAAGATCTCTGAGTGTAAAAGTGTTGAGTTGCTCCTCCTCGTCCCTGATCTCGTGTAGAATCAATCCAGAGGAGACCGAGATCCAAACTCAAGGACAATAACCTGGAGAAATGTGATTAACCCGAAGAGGACGCAGACGAGGAGCTGACATCGGGAGAACTGGTTGCGGCCCATCACGTCCCTGTCCTATTTAAAGGAGGTGCAGTAAGGACACGAGGACTCTGTGGATCAGATGTGAATAAGATTTGGCATCACCACGTTTGACATCGCGATTAAATAAAAGCAGAAAGGGCAACACTGCGTAAGGACAAAGGGGAAAAGTGTTATTTAAACTCACTCCTAGTTCTTAAAACTCATTATGCATTTGGATTCTTTACACAATTTAATTTCTGCGCACATTTTACAGCTTTCAGACAGCAAAGTGAAGCTATTTGTCACATAACACTCCGAAATACCACAGTAATTATATAAGAATAAAAAATAACTCATTCTTTAGACAATATTCCATAGTGGTCTATACTAGTCTATGTGCTCTTATACTTGTTCTGATAGGCCCATTTCTTTCCTGTAAATAGGACTTTTTGAGTATCGATACCTGCTCAAATGAGTATATAGCTTCGATACTAGCTTTAATATCATTTTATGTCTGATTTTTGATACTTTTGACACCCCTAATGTCACATCAAAACTTATAGAACGGTTAGTGCACTCTTTAACTCTTCTGGTGGAGGGTCCGCCATCTGCTTGTCTCCATGGTGATGTGATTGCTTTGCTTGGGATGTTCCACAGTATGGCATTAAACAAATATATCTTGTGTTTATTCAATTTTATGCAGTATTACTGTGAGCAAGTCCACTTCTCCACAGATCCCTATCATAAACACACTTGGAGTTGTGTTTTGTTTCACATGTTTAGTGCACAAACCCTGTAGATTTGGACTGTATTCTTCTCTCAAACTGAAAACACTCTGTTCCACCTTACAATGTTATGTGGTAATACTGGAAGTGCTCCACTCCATACACCTTCACTAGAATCATTTTTGCCCTGTCATTTTTCATTTACTACTAAACTAAAGGTAAAACAAAGCTGTTAACTTGAAAACTACCACTACCTGACACCACAAAGTGGAACAGAGTGTTTTGAGCTTTAGGGGCCGTTTACACGACAGTCGTAATAGGTGGAAAATGCAAAACATTTTGCCAGATGTCCATGTCGTTTAGATGGCAACAGCGTTTTTGGGGGTTGAAAACACCCTCCAGAGTGGAAATCTTAAAAACGCTCCACCCTGTCATCGCCGTGTAAACGGGTGAAAACGGAAAACTGCGTTTTCGTGGGCCGTGGCATCAACATTACATCATGAGCATGAGTCAGTTCAGGAAAAAAACAAACATGACAGAGCTTCAACTTGGCTTATACGCAGGGGTGTAGTGGGCGGGGTCCACCCACTTCTCCCGACGTGAGATATTAAAAAATGACAAATGTAAAATCACCTTCAACTTAAATGTCAAACCAGAACTATTGGCAATGGTGAAAACAACCTGCACAGGCTCATGTTATCTGCAGTACTGTCTTTAGTGACCTGCGACATGAGCACAAACACCCACCGTCATGATCGTCATCAGCCTGAGAACATGCGGACCACGTCTCCTCCCAGACCGCGCACCATGTCTCCTCCTGTGTGCCTCTAAACCAGAACTAAACCAGGACTAAAATCAGGACTTAAACCAGGACTTAAACCAGGTCTAAATTAGATCTAAACCAGGTCTAAAACCAGAACTTAAATCAGGTCTAAACCAGGTCTAAACCAGATCTAAACTAGGACTAAACCAGGACTAAACCATGCCGGGCGTGCATACTACATTGGCTAAGTTTTGAGTCTGTGCACGCAGAATTCTCCATCCTAAACGCTTGTGTAAAGCAGAATAAGAGTGAGAAGGGAAATGCAGTTTTGCATTTTTGCTTCAGACCGTTTCTGTGTAAAGGTAGCCTTAGAGACGTAGACAGAAACAAACCACAACTGCAGATATGTTTTTGATAAGGTAACAACATTTTAACATCTTAAAGCTCACAAAAGACAATCTTATGTAATATAGGACCTTTAACTGTGGTAAAACTAGGTAATTCAGTGCTAAATATCAAATTGTGTGTTCTGTATTTACATATCATACCAGTTTTGGCAGTTCAGGTGTTTCTATAAAGTCTTACATCTCATACATTTCAATGGACAGCGCTGGATGAACCTTATAACATTTTGTCCTTCTGTCCTTCTTCTGGCCCACGAAGCGTGACTGTTCCTCTCCTCTTTAAATATCCACTCTTTCTCTGCCAGTTGGCCCTTGCCCCAAACCCAATCTCCTCACTGCTCCCGGGTCTGTTGCTCTGACCTGGGACCATCTGTGGACCGTTCGGCATCGCGGGAAGTGGAGTTTCACGCAGAACAGCTCTGACCTGGCTCATGTCCAGGATGAAATCATGTTTGTTTTTTTTGTCCTCTGAAATCACAGGGACATTTAAGAGATTGTGAAACAGAACGGCATGTTTATTTAAGAGTTTTTGGCATGGCTCAATACTATTACGTCAGCTTAAGAAAACGGAATGCTGCTACTCATAAATAACAAAAAAAAGTTTGAATATATTTACGAGACTCATTTAAGCAGGTTTCAGTACTAAAAAGTCACATTCACAGGACAGAAATCAAGCTTTTCTGAAGCTTTAGAATGATCTTGAGCTGTATCAGAACAAGTATAAGAGCACATAGACAAGTATACCACTATGGAACGTACCTGGACGACTGAGGGATTACACAAATATAAAACTACATGGGAATAGAAAAGAAAGTACTATGATTTAATGTTGAAAATCACATTCTATTGTCTAAAGAAAGAGCCTTTTTTATTATCATTGTGGTATTGGAATCGGTATTGAGTAATGAGTCTAAGGCTTAGTATAGAAATCGGGTTTTGAAACTTTAGTATTGTGATAAGACTAATTTAATCATAATTCAACATGATATGTTATTATATTTACATTCAGGGTCTTAAAAAGGTCTTAAATTTCAAGTTCCTAAATGAAGGCCTTAAAAAGTCTTAAATTATGTTGTCTAAGTCTTTTATTTTCACAAAGGTCTTAAATTTCATGAGCTTATTTTTTGTAAACTCAACCAGGCTGCAGTGCAATGTGAGAAAAGACCGCTGAGTTTGTCTTATTAGAATGCCATTTTACAAGCAATGCATACGACTATAAATGAGTTCTGAATGAGATTTTATCATTAGAGTATTAAAGTATTTTTTGTTATTTAAAGCAGTGAGTAATGGTCATTATTAGAATTGGATCTGATATTTTTCGCCCACATAATGGGAGCGATGTTGGTCTTCATTTTCATTTAAGTGGTCTTAAAAAGGTCTTAAATTTGGGGAAGTTAAACCTGGGGATACCCTGGACATTGTATGAAGAAATTAATACAATACACATTATTTATCCTCTATGGTTCTGCCAGTAAAGAGCTAAAACAGTGCTATAGCTGCGTGTTAAGTGCAGCCAATATTACTTTTAATAATTCATTACATAACTGCATATAATAAAAAGATAATATAATATTATAGTGGGGCCATAATATAGGCTCCATGAAAATCCGAGTTTGATTTGGCGCTGCTGAGTTTATTTTCTTTATTCTTTTTCAGGACCTTTGCTCAAAATGAGAGTTTACTGAGTTCTAATGTCTGACACCAGTCACGCGTCTCCATCTTGTGTCTGGCTTAATTTTTGCCTGTCTTCATGCTCCAGACATGTTTTTTAAATTAAAAATAAGTAAACACATTACACATGCACATATTCAGGGCATATCTCTCTAGAGCTCAACATGCTCTGTTCCACTCTGTGATGTCATTAGGCGATAATCCAGGAAGTGCTTCACCAAACTCATCGTGATTACCTTCATTAAAATACATGTGGATTCAGGAACAGTTATTGTTTTTAGCCTCATTTTAACTGCTTAAAGAGGGGGTATTATGCACGTCATATTAGAACTTAATTTCCTCATTGTGTCATTATGTCATCCATGCATGTGTCATTTAGAGATCTCTCCTGGGCCCTATTCAAACCCTTCTTATGGTTAGAGGTAAGCTCCACCCACAAGCCTACATTACCTATGCTCCAACACGACAATCCTCCAGAAATATACAAAAACACGATGCAAAACTGTACTCAACAACTTTACAAACCATTAGCGAGTCTCGTGGAGTGACTTAGCGTGTCAAGAAAAGAGAAGGAAGACTCAGAGCATCAAAAAAACGAAGGTGAAATTTGCAAAATATGTAAAAAAAATAACTCCTCTTTAACGCACCAGCAGACGCCGTATGAAACCCCATTGTGAAGTGTGAATAATGTGCTCAATTATACAGCGTTAAATCCAACTCATTAAAACTGTTTCCAAAGAATTTCTTTATTAATTGACAGACACGGCCTTATATTAAGTACAGTTATTATGAGTCCGTCGCCCACACCATTAATTATGTCTTAATTACACTAGCAGACGTATTAAACAAAGCTAATCCGGCGAGGGCGGGGTTAAGTCTCCCATATTAAAAGTATAGCAGAGGTTTTGTGTAATGGAGGAGAGCGAGAGGGATTAAATGTGGGCTATTTTAGGAAACTCATCTGACACACACACTCACACTCACACACACAGATTTTAATACGGCTATCATAAAGTTGTGGCGTTTGACCTTGGCTAAAATGCAGGAGCTGTACGTTTATTTGATTTCTCTCACCAGTCAATGGCAGATATCAAACCTCTTCCCCCCTCTCGCTCAAGTGTGGCAATACAGGAAGTGCTCCACTGTGTTTTTAAACTCTATACACCTTTTTAAGTCCTGAAATCGCCTACTTTCTACTGAACGAAAGGTAAAAGGGACGGTTGGAAAACTTGACACTTGAAAACTGTTGCATCACAAAGTGGAAAAGAGCATTTTGAGCTTTGGAGGCATAGACAGTCCAATAATAGAGTTACTCAAACATGTGAATGAAACAAAACACACATTTAAGTCTGTTTTTGAGGACTTAACACCATTAGAATATGGTTTAAAGCTCACTAGAGTCAATTTTAGATAAAAAAAAAAAGGACCTTTAAATGTAGCCTGATTCATGAGCTGATTTCACTTCATGGAAACTGTTTGACCTCGCATCATTTGGATTCATTCACTTGACGGTAGGCAGGGGACTATTTTTATTTAACCAATCCCTTCTATTTGGTTGTGACATATGTAATGCGCTGGAACCCTCAGTGGTGTCCAAGTAATCACCGGCACAATGGGAAATCCCGTAGGAAGAAGGGCAATAATGTCTTTCCCCTTGATAAAATTCACCAAACATTCTCTTTGTTCTGGCGTTAAATCCTCGATGTCGGGAATCGTTGCCACCACAAATGCTTGGCTTCATCTACATCCATCTGGACGCTTTGTTTACTATTGTTCTGACCCACAAAAAGGACCCAGAGGCGCTGGAGTTTGACGTCGTGCCTTCACAGCTGTAACTTTTCTGTTGGAAGGTCTGTCAAATGCTGTTCTCCATGGAGAAGTTATCACTTTGTCTGGAATGTTTCGCAGTTAAACCTTTCTATCATCATGGAAACCAAACAGACCAAGTTACAGGTCAGATCTGTGGGAGGAGACCCCGCTCACAGTCAGGATGCCTGTTTTTCAGTAAAGATTGTGATACAGCGCTTTACAAAAATACAATGAGAACAATTGTGAAGACTTTGAGTAAACAATGTCAGTATATTACATAATAGTACAGTTTCAGTGTACATATAACACAGTGAAGAGCCCTGCAGCCTCTTCACACAAATGTCAGATTCTTGTAAGAACTGTGATCTCTCAAAGCCCTCAGCTCTGATACTGACCTCAGAGCCCTGACCCTAAGACAACAGATACACAACAATAACAGCACAGACGTTATTTTATGCTGTTTTCTGGTCTGTTATATTATTATATTATATTATATATTATCCTTGCCATGAACTTCCCTGGAGTTGTGTTTTGTTTCCTTCACACATGTTTAAACACATAAACCCTGCAGATTTAGGCTGAGTTCTTCTCTGAAATGGAAAATGCTCTGTTCCTCCTGGTGATATCATGTGGTAATACAGGCACCACTGTGTTTTTAAACTCCATACCCCTTCAGTTGAATCATTTGGATCATTTCAGACATAGAGTCTCGTCTCCCCAAAGAATTCAATTGGACTTTTCCATTTATTGTTCTTTATTTATATACAGTATACACATAGAAGTGAGAATCCCAATTTCGATCCTTTATACGTTTTTCGTATGAAGAATTGAAAATAAACTTGTTGGATTTGAGAGAGGTAAACAGACTAATAATAAACGTTTACGTAAAAGACAACTCCAGATGTGTTTTTGAGGAAATAACAACATTCTAACATGACTTAAACCTCATAAGAGTCCATTTTGCGTAATATAGGACCTTTAATAATGAATTGAACATGAATAATAATTAAGAAAATGCTGTTCAGATGCTTATTACACTCTATATATCTGAGGATCATGTATTCTCCATATTGATTTCTAACCAGGCTTTGAAATGACTTGGTCCGGACAGCGGCAGTGCCCTCTAGTGAGAGTCAGGCAGTACTGCGCCTCACTGTACACTAAATACAAGACCACTGGTCATCAAATTCAGTACTGTAAATGAAACTGTAAGTGAAATTGTGACTTTTGGTGCATGTATAAATGATACCTTATATACACAATCATCAGTTTGACAAAGAGAGCAAAATGTCTTGAATTGTATGTTTCAGATTGTATTATGGCTTTATTAAATATGCAGTTTTCATCAGTTTTCTCATATAATTTTAATATTTCCACGTTGCAGATCATATGTGCATTCTAATCCTCTTTGAAAATGACTATTACTACTTAGAATATATATAACTTTATTACAGACAGTTAGTCCAATTCATGTATACAATTATAAGAGGTACAAACTACTACTACAACTATCAATTATTTTTTACCCTATTATCAATAATAGGGCTTTATTTTCTCTTCTTCTTCTGTATTATAATGTTGAAAAAAATATATATTTGGAGTTTTGTTTAATTCACAACACCTTGTTCCACCTTATGATGCCACCTGGTAATACAGGAAGTGCTCTACTGTGTTTTTAAACTCCATACACCTTCACTAGAATCATTTGGATTGGATTTCAGCCCTAGAATTGGCCATAAATGGTAAAAAGTGGCTTGAAAACTATCACTTCATGACATCACAAGGTGGAACAGAGCATTATAAGCTTTGGAAATGCAGACAGACTCAAAATTACTCAAACATGAATGAGACAAAATACAGCTCCAGGTATGTTTTTTGAGGAGGAGACAAGATTATAAACCTCACAAGAGTCAATTTTGCACAATATAGGACCTTCATTTGGATAATTAGTTTTGAAAATGCCATATAATTGACAAATTCTGAACATTTTCCCATTGTTGAATCTAAAAATACTCCATCTCAACACTGGGAATGTGCTTTTATGCCATGTTTATTTCATTGTAGTCCCGTCCTTGACTCTGTCCCTCCAAGGCATGTTTACTCTGTCTGAAATTCAGTGTGTGTTTCGTGTGCAAAAAAACAGACTTACCTGTGAATGTAAAATAATACATCGTTTGAAGGTGGCTCTGTAGAAACACAAGTCGTTATCTTTGTGAATTATAAAATGCGTTTAAATATCCTCGGGTCAGAATTAAAGCACGGGAGATGTTCGCCATGTTTGAAGCGGAGTCGTGTCTTGTGTTTTGAGAAGCTCTGAGCCTCGTCCAAGGTTCCTCGCACCGTGTCCGTCGTAAATATTTTATCGCCAGAGTGGAGAAGAAAGCTCAGAGTTTACACTGCACCTGGAGGAAAACATCACTGTCAATCACTGTCTGCTGTTTGTGCTTGGAGCGGAAAATGGCGGTTCAAATCCCGATCTCGACATAAAACATGAATGTAACCAGGCGAAAAATGGGGTGCATGTGGAAAATTGTAGATTGTAATGTAAATCTGTTTTTCTTAACCCTGTGTTCATTGTAATGCCTGTTTTCCTCAGATGGTGGTGCTGTAGTCCCTTTATGTCACCATTTAAAATATAAGAAGATATACAGTTGCACGTACTTGCACTTGGGAAAACACCAGAAAAGTTATACATTTTGTCGGAGAAAGATCTATTTAGGCCACACAAGTTCATACTCGACCAGATCAAGATACCACTGCCATTTTTTGTATGTTTTATGTACCATTAGTGCTAATTCTGTAATAATGCTTGTTGGTTTTGTCTCTGAACTAAATGGGAAGTTAAGACGTATTGGACATTAAACGCGGAGGAAATGTTTTTTATCGAGAAACAACAAACCCCCTGAATTTGAAGTACTGTGTGCTTTATAACCCTGGCCTCGTAAACATCACTGATAGAGCAGTTTTTACAGGTTGGTGGCGCGATTCCAGCTCCCACAGATGAATGCTGCTGTGTCCTTGGCAAGACACTTAATCCACCTCACTCCGTGTGTGTGTGTGTACTGGTGTATGAGTGTGTTCTCATATCCGAAGGTTGCCGGTTCGAATATTGCTCTAGACCTGAAACGTAAGCAAAGCAAAACTGACAGAGCATTTCCCACAGGTTATTAGTGAGATTCCAGCTCACACAGATGGATGCTGTTGTTGTGACCTTGAGCAAGACACTTAACCTGCCTCCTCTCAGTGTGTGCATACAGTGGTGTATGAGTGTGCATTGTGCTTGGGGTTCACAGAACAGGGAGCTGAATTAAAATTTTGTAGTTCTCTGGCTGCGGGTTTAAATCCCGCTATTAACATAAAACAGAAACATCACTGATAGAGCAGTTCCCACAGGTTATTAGTGCGACTGCAGCTCACACAGATGAATGCTGCTGTTGTGTCCTTGAGCAAGACACTTAACCCACCTCACCCCTATATTGGGTGTGTACACATTGGCATATGAGTGTGTATTGTGCTTGGAGTTCACAGAATAGGGGGCTGCAGAGGTTCAGTTTGTAGGATTTTGTAGAGTTCTCTCATCCAAAGGTTGCCAGTTCGAATCCCACTCTTGACAAAAAACAGAAACATCACTCGAAAGCAGTTCCAACAGATTTCTCAGTGTAATTCTAACTCTCACAGATGAATGCTGTTGTTGTGTCCATGGGCAAGATGCGTGGCCCTCCTTGCCCCCAGTGTGTGTGTGAATAGGTGAATGGTTCCTTGATGTTAAGTCCTTTTTGAAGGTGGAAAAGTGCTATTTAACTCTGATATTTTTACAAAACATCCATCCATCTTCTCCCACTTAATCCAGCTGGGTCACGGGGGCAGCGTGCTGCCCAATACTCATAGCACCTGACCCCCCCATGAACCCCTCTGCAGGTGGTGAGCCCACAGGAGGGTGGACAACATGTTAGTTCATAGGGGTGCGGGCATGTTTTGAGTTGATGGGGGAAACCAGAGTACCTGGAGGAAACCCATCCAGACACGGGGAGAACATGCAAACTCCACACAGAAAGGCCCGAGCGACCCGGGGATCGAAACCATAACCTTCTTGCTGTGAGGCCACTCAGCCACCATGCCACCGCACATCCAGTCGTGTCAGCTTAAAATAGCTGGTAGTTTTAGAAAGTTCTAGTTCTAAATAATCACAACTTGTCAGATGTTAAAGACTCACTATGTTAACTTTGCATCTGATTGTCCCAGAGATGTTGCTGTGTTGCTTGGTGCCACGTTCCACGGTAAGATATGGGGCCAAGTTACAGGTCAGATCTGTGGAGAGGCGACCCCGCTCACAGTAACAATGCAAGTTATTGATTGTATTTTGAGTGATAAAAACATTTGTAGCTCCCCACTATACTAGAGAAGTTACACATCACGTCTGTAATACATGCTGTTTGTGCACAAACAGGAAAATTGTTAAGTGTCGTGATAGTTAATTTTTCAGATCCCAGGTTACAGTACATTTTTTGATAATCACTGTGCAAAAAATCTAATTTGAATTGAAATTAAGACTCAGTAACGTGGAATCTTTTACGATCACCTTGGTTCTTCTTAACAGAGAGGTGTGTGGCGAACCTAGTCAGTAAAATCATGTGTTTTGGAGCAGATGGAAGACTTTGGAGGTAGAATTTTGACTTTTTTTGTGAGAGATGGCAGAGATTAAACATTATATTGCATCCGTTTTGGAAATTGAAAGCCAGTTTATTTGTTTTAATACGACAAAATACAGCTGAATCTATCCGCAGCCCTGTGATTATGATAAGCTCTAATCCTTGCGTCTTTCCTCTTCTTCTCCGGTTTCAGATGAGTTCGTTCAGCACTCGCGCCCTGACCCTGCTCTCCTCTGTGTTCGGGGCATGTGGGCTCCTCCTGGTGGGCGTGGCTGTTTCTACAGATTACTGGCTGCTGATGGAGGAGGGAATCGTGCTCCAGCAGAACCAGACCACAGAGGTGAAGATGGCTCTGCACTGTGGGCTCTGGAGGGTCTGCTTCGTCGCCGGTCAGTCTCTATGTCTTTTAGAGAACACAAGTGATGTTTTTAAATACCCACGGTGTAACTTTTTGTTTGTTTTTTTGTCTTTTTCTTTGTTGGGGATGTTCATATTGCACTAAAAACATTCTGCGCTGACTGTGAGCGTGCTTACTTTTCCACAAACCTGACTCCTATTTGACCTGCTTATCTGGAAATGTTGTTCCTTTGGCTATAATCTGCTACAGTATGGTAGTGCCATCTCCAGAAAGTTACAGAGGGTCGCTTTAAATTTATCTTCAAGGGGGAGCATCAATTAAATGAATGATTCATTTGTTTTTATTTTTTAAAGTCGTCTGAAGAGGGATTGAACCACTAACATTTAATATTATGGAGAAACACCGAGATTAAAAATGTTTTGTTAAATTAATTATGTACTAGGGATGTATCGATATCTAAAGCTCACAATGCAATACTTTCAATATATACAACTTATGGTACAATATTTATTACGATATTATATATGAATATCTTCCTTTTTCTGTCATAACGCAAAAAAAGTTTAATGACACTTATTTCATCATGTAGACTGGACTGAAACAGAGCAAAGGATCATGGTCTATGTAGTTGTCTCTGTTTTTTAACTGTTGCTGTACCATACTACATTTAAGCCCAGAGTAATTCGATACATTGCAACAGTCCACAATGTTGCTGTGAGATCATTTGCTCCATCAGATGATTTTTTAAATTGTGAAAAAAGATGTTTGAATAATTTTTATTTTGAATTTTATTTAATTTTAAGTATGCTTTTTCAATATGTTTCAAATTGAAAATAAAAATTTCACTTTTTAAATATTCAACACAGTTATTTTCAAGCTCAAAAAATTCAACAGTCAAAATACAGAGTGTTTTCGCACTGAAATATTTCAAGCTGATTTCGAGCCGATCTCGAGCCAAGACGCCAAGGCAGAAGCAATCGATCCTGTGAGTGAGGAGGAAAGAGGCCATTTCCTATTGGCCGTTCTCATCTGTGGGCGGGGTTTACACTTAAAAAATAAAAGAGATGAGGTTTCAATGAGGGAAATTCTAACCAATCAGATCGCTTCACTGCACAATCTCCTGTTTGTTTCTAAATTAGATTGGATCACTTTGGATCAATTGCTTCTTCCTGAGCATATTGGCTCTTTCCTGCAAATTTTTTTCACTGCAAATTTTACACTCTGAATTTTGACTGTTGTATTTGAGGGCTTGCAAAAATTTGTGCTGAATACTTAAAAGGTGAGTTTTTTATATTGAAATTTAAATACTGAAAAAGTAAACTTCCATACATATGTCAGTTATTGTTACATCCCTATTACTGTATGTACTACCTCATCCATGGTTTGGCCTCATTTTAGATCATGTTTCACCATAACTTAAACCTGAAAGAGTCGGGCTGGTGTTTCAGATATGATCTTAGTTGGTACTTGAGTTTGAGACGCACTTCCCTACCATTCTGTTGATTTGTGTATGTGGGTGTGTGTTAGGTCCAGAGAAAGGCCGGTGTGTAGCGTCAGAGTATTTCACCGAACCAGAGATTGAGATCACCACGGAGAACACAGCCAACATCCTCAGTGAGTCTCATACCGTTCATCTAATACTCTCATGATATTTGTTTTTCTCTTATTCCACTGGGCTCCACTCTGTTTCACTCAAGGTCCACCGTAAAACATCCTTTGGCATCTTCACTGTCCATTTTATGCACATATACCCACAGTCTATAGAGCAGAAAACAACTGGACCCAGACTGTTTCCCTGCTTTTATCCCCATGCGAATGGCACTGGGTTAGTTGTAGTAACAGTAGTAGTACTAGTAGTAGTAGTAGTAGTAGTAGTAGTAGTAGTAGTAGTAGTAGTAGTAGTAGCAGTAGTAGTAGTGGTAGTAGCAGCAGCTATAGTAGTTGTAGCAGTAGAATGAGTAGCACTTGTAGTAGTAGTCATAATAGTAGTAGTCGTAAAAGTTGTAGTATTAGTAGTAGCAGTAGCAGCAGTAGTAGTAGTAGCAGTTGTAGCAGCTGTAGTAATAGTAGTAGTAGTAGTAGTAGTAGTAGTAGTATTAATAGCATCAGCAGCAGCAGTAGGAGTAGTAGTAGTAGCAGCTGTAGTAATAGCAGTAGTATTAGTAATAGTAGCAGTAGCAGTAGCAGCAGCAGCAGTAGTAGTAGTAGCAGCTGTAGTAATAGCAGTAGTAGTAGTAGTTGTAGTAGTAGTAGTAGTAGTAGTAGTAGTAGTAGTAGTAGTAATAGCAGCAGCAGCAGTAGTAGTAGTAGCAGCTGTAGTAATAGCAGTAATAGCAGTAGAATTAGTAATAGTAGCAGTAGCAGTAGTAGTAGTAGTAGCAGCTGTAGTAATAGCAGTAGTAGTAGTAGTAGTAGTAGTAGTAATAGCAGCAGCAGCAGTAGCAGTAGTAGTAGTAGCAGCAGCTGTAGTAATAGTAGTAATAGCAGTAGTATTAGTAATAACACTATACTATGAGTGTTACTATTACTACTACTACTACCACTACGACTACTACTACTACTACTACTACTACTACTACTACTACTACTACTACTACTACTACTACTACTACTACTACTGGTGCAGAGTACAGACCTACACTCATGCATATACCAGTATGTGGTCAGGGTGAGCCAGTCTCAGCTCTCTCTCTCTCAGAGGATTAGTAGACCGCTCCAATAAAGCCCCATGTTGTGACAATTTATAATGACTGGGTCTTGATTAACATTTGATTAACAGCACAGCCACAGTCCAGAGACCTAATCATGATGAGAATAAAAAAATTAAAAAAACACATTTCTTCAAATCTTAGTTTAAATCTCAATCCTATCTCAAATCCACAGTAATCGGATGTTTTTGTTGTAGAAATGGTGCGCACCGCCACCCCGTTCCCCATGGTGTCTCTGCTGTTCGTCTTCACGGCGTTCGTCATCAGTAACATCGGACACATTCGCCCCCAGCGCACCATCCTCGCCTTCGTCTCTGGAATCTTCTTCATCCTCTCAGGTGAGTGCTGGTCTGCCACAGTCTCAAGAAGCTGCAAAAACAATATCTAGGTTAGTTCAAATGACTTAAATTAAGAACATTTTACTTTATATGAGTAGATTCATCTTGACAAGTGAAATTATCTGCCAGTGGAATAAGTGTTTTTTTCTTAATTCAAGTGAAATTTTATTTTATTTCTTATTTTAAGTGCAAATGTATTTTCCTATTTTTAATGCAAAAATCTTATTGCACTGGCAGATCATTTTACTTGTCAAGTTAAATTTACTCATGTCATGATAAAACTTAATCCAAATCATTTTAGCTAGATTTTGTTTTTTGCAGTGTGGTTTGTCTCAGTGGAGATGATATTGCTTTAAATGGAATGTTCCACTGTATGGCATTAGTTAAATTACAGTTGTTTTTATTTATCTGAATTAGCAGTACAAGACATCTCCATGTCTCCATAGAAATGTTCAGACTCATGCTGTGGAACTTTACAGGAGAATAAATATTTCTACAACCAGCACCTTAAAAGTTATAATATGTAATATTTCTGCTTGTCTCCATGGAGATGGTACTACTTTGTCTCACAGGTTCCACAGTATAGCATTAAACAGATGCTATTTATGTTAGATTTGATAACTTTTTCCCAAGGCTAAAAGTAAATTGTTTGTTAAAGCTTGTCAGTGCCATATTGTGTGGAAGAATCCAGGTAAAACAATATCATCTCTATGGAAACAGGCAGACAATGAAAGTGTTGTTTTCTCCACATTGCTCACATACTGCTGTGCTCTGACCTGAGGACAGAACACTCACATCCACATGAGCACAAGAGCAGATGAACAGATGCTCTGCTGTTTAAAAGTGATGACATGGCCAAGCTGTTTAAACCGTACGTTTCCTCACCCTCTGTTCCTGTACTGTGGCTGTGTACAGAGTGCGTTTGTGCTTTTGAGCAATTGTACAACAAATGACTACTCTTAGGTGAACTTGGAATTAGTGGGGTATAAAACATCCAAACTCAGTAATCTTGTAGTACACAGACCCTGACATGTTTCAGATTCCTTCTGTATCCTCCATCACGTGACGGTGTCTTGTGGGCACTTCCTCTGAGGAGACCAGGGTTATCTTAATGATTACCTGCATTGGTAGGAGAACGGCGCCATCTGCAGTCTGACTTCTCCAGGACACCATCCCAGGTTCTCCAAAGTTGATAGGCCCCCTCGTCCCTTTTTGATGCTATTTTTCTACCAAAGATTGTATAAATCAGCTGAGACATGTCCCCATAACATCACGTGATCTTCTGAAGGACAAAGAAGGCGCCTGAAACATGTCTGTGTACGTGACATAACACACTGGTCTGTTAAAAAGAACCTTTCTCTGGAAGTAACGCTGGAAGACCAAAATGAACCTCTCTGAAGTAAATATCCAATCAATGTCTGTTTAAAAATGCAGTAAAGAGCTCTCTGCAGATTTCAGATTGTAAATGTGAAGTGACAGTGTTGGTTCTGCCTGGTCTCCTCCTTAAACAGCTGCTCAGACATCTGCTCCTGTCACTAAAACAAACACATGAAACATCTCCACTCGATCTGACCACGATACAGGACGAGGAGAGCTTCACAAACTGGGGACGGACTTTAAACCCTGCAGACGTTTACACGGACTTCACCCCAAAAGTCACATCACTGCAAAGTATAATTATAACATCACCAACATTTTCACCCCGAACAGAAGTTACAGACTGTTTCACAATCTTTGATTTGGTTTGGGAGAAAACACAAAGTAAATTCTTGTGGACCACTTTGGATTTGTGCTTTGAAATGCGTATGATAATTCTTGTTTTTCTTTACTTGATTTAGTGCTGTAATACCTGTTGTAAATATAAATGTTAGTTTTACACCAACTGAGAAGCAAAATATGTTGAACATTACAGGAAGTGGAGCGTTCTATTTTAGAGAGTCCCATCACATATTTCTATATAAAATTTAAGACAAATTTATACTTACAAAACACACTTTTCTGATACTTTAAACATGATTTCAACAAAATGAGGACACTTTTTAGTTGTCAAATAATCTCTATGTACACTAGAGGAGTTTTGACCCAGTGTACATCACGTTTGCCAAGTTCCCTTGCGTAACATCATGATTTCCACATTTGAAACCTAAAAAATGGCCAAACAGCGAAAGAAAGAGTAAAACGTTTTGTAAAATCTTAAATGTAACGATCTTCACTGCGTTTTAGTCAAATGTGCAGTCCAGCTTGTCATAGGCACTTTAAAATACATTCACATCTGCAGCTCTACAGCCGCTGGAGCAGAGAGTTTTGTGACGACATTAAGCCCTCCTCACTCCGAGAAGAGCGTTATAACTCCACAACAGAGTGCTTTAAAAGTGCCCAGGTCCATCCAGCTCCATTTTCTCTCACCATTTCGCTCCGGCAGCTGCATTTTGTGATAATAGCTTCAGATGAGAGGCTTCGGGATTAGATCGGCCTCACACAAGTGGAACGACCAACATAAACCAGGAAACAGACTGTGCCCAAACATATGGACTCAGGATATTTCCTTTTAGAAGATTAAAGGCCGTATCGTAAAAGTGCACTGAAGAGATGTACATAACTTTTTGTCCGTCTTTCCTACATCATTTCATTTCCCCTTAAGGTGCGCTGTGCATCTTTCTGGTTGGGTGTCTGCTTGTTTCCATGGTGATGTCAGTAATCAGTTGGGTGTTTTAATGGAGAGATCTAGAGCCAGTTGTCTGTCAGGAAGCTGGAGAATGGAAATTCGCGATATAAATTAGAATATTACGCAAAAACAGACCCTTGCGTGAAGTTGGCCCCCCATGAAACGCACACCTACACAAAAATTAGAAAACTCTCTATCGTTTATGCTTCATCTGTGCTCCGTTTGTGCTTTGTTTGTGCTGTTTCTTCGTGCAAATGATCTCAGGTTGTGGAAAAGTATGTATGATATAAAATAGGAATGAAAAGCAAGTTACTAAACACTGATACAGACACAGCCTGAGATCATCTATCTTCACTAGTTTTGTGGAGTTTTGTCAAAGTCGCTGCCGTCAACTGAGTGGAAATGACTTCATATAATTTCCACAAAAATAATAAAAATATACAGCTCAGCATTTTTCCCAAATTCCAAGTAAAGAGAGCATTTATTTGTAGAAAACAACAAATGGACAAAGTAATAAAAAAGATTAAATGTTTTCAGACCTCAAAGAATGAGAAGAAAACAACATATTCATTTTAAAACAGCACAATGCTAATGTTTTAACTTAGGAAGAGCTCAGAATCAATATGTGGTGTAATGATAATAATGATGAACACAGCAGTGGATTTTCTCCTTTTCCTCTTTAAATCAGATGATCTCCTCATCAGTGCCTCATGAAACAGAATGAGGTGTGTTTGTGTTGAATTCAGCAGACGCTAGAATTAAACGGTTGTCACACATGTAGAGGCGCTGATTTCAGAAAAACAAAACGCAGCGGTCTCTTATTTTTTTCCAGAGCTGTATTTGCACAAATGAAAACAGCACAAACAAAATATTAATGTTTCATATCATTTTCTGCCTGTTTTGAGGCTATTTAACATTTTGAGGGGCTGGATGACATCATCAGCTGAAAATAAAACCAGCACAAACAAAACTTTTTACAGCATTTATGAAGCACAAACAATTGACCCCGTTTTTGTCTGTTTTAAAGAATTTTGAAGCTTCCCAGGGGCCTGGATGAACCCAATTTGATCTATAAAAGAATCGTTAATATCTCCTAAACTAAAGCAGCACAAACAAAACTTTCTGCAGCACAAAATGAAGAATGAAGATGAATAAAGAATGCTCTGTTAATAATGCTCTGTAAAGCACCTTTGGGGACATGTGTCTGTGAAAAGCACTATAGAAATTAAGTTACCTTACCTTATAAAACAGCACAAACGCTCCATTTGTGCTGTTTTTTTATGATAGACATTTTTTGTGTAGGTTTGCTTTTGATGCCAACTTCACGGAGGTAAAATAAACTCATGTGAGCTTTAAGCCATTTTAGAATGTTGTTACCTCATTAAAAACATATCTGGAGTTGCGTTTTTGTTGGAGTAACCCTTTATTATTGGTATGTCTACATCATCAAATGCTCTGTTCCACCTTGTGTAGAGATGGGTAATGATTCAAATGATTCTAGTGAAGTTGAGAAGAACACTAAAGCCTAAATACGCATCATTAGGGTGTTAAAACATTATAATATAGGTTAGGAAACAGCATAGTATGGGACTTTTAAATTGCAATGATCTTTTTAATGTTCAAAATTTAGATTGAAAACCGTTTAATAAGACAAAAACACACAAATTTAACTTTTATTATGATTATTTTATATTTTTTGTATATGACCAAGAAGCCCTGATCTACCTTATATGTATTAAACTTCTGGTGTGTACTGCTACAAAAACACTCACCTGAATGTTTCCAGATCAATTTAAAGCCTTACCGTGGGATATTCTAGGTGAAGCAACTACGTCTCCATGGAAACAACAACAACACGTTAGTTGAATTTGACTGATTTTCTTTTCTAATCATTTTCTGTCGATTGCACAAGCCCAATTTTTAATCTACCTTTTTACATTTTGCTTTGCTTCAGATGACATCCCAACATTCTATAAGTCAACATTATTCAATACAGGTGAGGGGCAGCTATATTAATATAGCTAAAATGTCAGAATTCTTGGTCCAGTCATTAACAAAAATGATCAGGTTCAACATTTATGTATTTAACTTTTGGATATTTCAATGTAAAGTATGACGCGTTTACAGCTACAATCTGAAAACCACCAATAAATACCAAAACAAAGCAGACCTCCTGGTTACTTCCCCATATCCGCTGTTGTCCCATATAAATCCTTAGAATCGAATACAAATTTGGGTCAGCCAAATATGAATCGACTACAGGACTACAGATCTACTTATAAGTATTCATAGTTTGTCAATAGATTCCTCTTTAGGATTCACAGTGTTACGATTTTTAAATTTTTGAATTTTATTAAAAACTTTATGACACAACTGATTTGTAATTTTAGCAATTCAGTTAAAATACACTAATATACGACATTTTACAGATACTACTACTATGAATTTCGGACTAAATTCTTCATTACCCGACAGCAAAGTCATTGAGGATTAGTTTGGGAACACACAATCGTGTTTACACATCCCCCAGAGAATTAAAACTCCATTCAGGTTGAAGAAAGAGCTGTTGTACTTGGACAAAATGGATTAAAGGTCAGAGTGTAAATTTGGCAAATGGCAAAAAAAAGGAAAAACAAAAACGCTCTGGCTCCCATGAAATGTTCAAAGGTCCTACAGTACATAAGACAAAACTGGCTCTTGTGGGCTTTTATTTATTTCTGTATTTATTGTTTATTTGAATAGGGGCAGATACACAAATGTAGATTAACACCAAAAGTATCGCTGTATTTATCAACCATATTCCGCGTCGCCAACTTTTGTCTCTAAATGCTCCTAAACGCTACTAAACTATTTTTGTGGTGGTACTTCCAGTTCAGCAGACATTTGTGAAACGTTTTGCATCTGAAATCTGACAATAGAAAAATATTTTCAATTTTTATGGGCACCAACAAGTCCCATTGAGCTTTAAAATGGCTTTATCCTCCGTAAAAAGCAGTGCGATGATCATAGGGAAAAGCAATAAATGCAGCGAATGTGTCAAGAGAATCAAATATCACACTAACACATATACTCACACAGTCACGTTTCACTTTTTCTCATCTCTCGCTTTCTTTTTCTCTTTTACATGCACATTTTATGCTTGGGGACATCACTGCTGTTTCTGTTTTTAAAGGTGTACAATCCTGTGATAGTCTTAAGTAAGAGTAAGGAGGTAAAGAGCTTTCATTTTCAGTTTAGCTCCATTCGGTGCTCTGTCCAGTACATTTAAAGATGAGCTTTTTACCTTTTGTTCAGTACAGATTGGCAATTCTTGGGGTGAAATGATCCAAATGAGTCTAGTTAAAGGTGAACTCCAGCACGTTTGAAGCTAAAGTCCGTTGCTAGAGGTGGTGGAATACTGTCAGAATGTGGACGTAACTTTACTTAACACAATGCAAATTCCTGGGTTTGGATATGGGACATGTTTGTATTGTCAGTAGTGGCTCCTCCGGTGGCAGATGCAGGCGCTGCAGGGGGGCGCTGCTGACTGGACATTGCAGAATCGTGACTCCATCTTTAAAAGCAGAGCCAAAGGAAAACCCACTCATTTAACTACCTGTGGGGACAGTGACATAAGACTGCAGCTGCCGTCTGCTTATTCAGGATAAAACAATGGAGAGACAGAGAGATCTACTGCAAAATGAAGCTGCTTTTACGTTTGAATAAAGATAAAACAATGGAGAGACAGAGAAATCTACTGGAAAATGAAGCTGCTTTTACGTTTGAATAAAGATAAAACAATGGAGAGACAGAGAAATCTACTGGAAAATGAAGCTGCTTTTTGGTTTGAAGAAAGATAAAACAATGGAGAGACAGAGAAATCTACTGGAAAATGAAGCTGCTTTTACGTTTGAATAAAGATAAAACAATGGAGAGACAGAGAAATCTACTGGAAAATGAAGCTGCTTTTACGTTTGAATAAAGATAAAACAATGGAGAGACAGAGAAATCTACTGGAAAATGAAGCTGCTTTTAGGTTTGAATGAATTTTTATCATGCTTTTGGTTTAGTCCTGATTATAGCGCTGGCATGGTCCACTTTTGGTCCTGGTCTAATGTGGTTGAAGATTATCAGACACTTTTTACTAGATGGTTTAATATTTAACCAAGCCTGGCTCCAGATCTGGAGATCATGATGTTATTGATTTGTCTGTAAAGTTCCACAGTATGTTATTAACTAGGGCCTGACCGATATGGATTTGATACTGATAAACTGGAAGTTGGAGCTGCTGATAGTCGAAATAACAGCTGATATATTTAGTGATATTAAAATTCACTGTGAATCTTCAGCTGATTCTAAAACTTATGGCTCTATTGGATTTTAAGTTTTAGATAACATTTATTGTTATTCTGCCTCTTTACAGTCATTTAAAGACAGTAGGTCGGCCTAGTGGCATTTTTGCATCTAGCCAGGAAACAAAGTAAGTAAACTACCGCTATTATTATTATTATTATTAATTAATTAATAATTATTATTCATTAATTATGTTGAAATGGACCATTCACACCTCTATTCACAGCTCAATTAAATATGTGATCATACCAGTTTTTCAAAGCCTGATCCCATCAGATCTCAGAAGATCAGCAGGGCCGGGCCTGGTTAGTACTTGGATGGGAGACCAGTGGGAAAATCAGGTGCCACAGGGGGGCGCCAGTCACAAAAACTGTTGTTGTGTCCTTAGGCAAGACACTTCACCCACACTGCCTGGTATGAGAGTGGTGTGTGCGTGAGTGATGATGGTGGTCGGAGGGGCTGATTGGATTGGCAGCCTCTCTTGGAGTGAATGAATAATGTTCTGTAACGCATCTTTATGACAGATGTCTGTGAAAAGCGCTATATAAATAAACACAGTTATATCAAATCGTAAAATATTATAATTGATCTTTCATGCAACAATAGAAACTTGTGTCTGCTTTAGATTTTGTTATGTTGTAGTTTGTGTTGTAGACTAGACCAGTGGTTTCATGAACAACCTTTGGGGGCCCAGCATAAAAAGAAAATTAAGTTTGAAATGAAATGAACCTTACGTAAGATATTTGTCTAAATGTATTGCTTTCTATTAGTATCAAATCTACACAAACGTCTAGCAGTAGTCAACAGTTTCAGTTTGTCACTCTTCCATTTTTGGTTGAAAATCAAACTTCTAAACAAAACCATGAACGTCCGTACTGATCACGGACTCCTGAAAATGTGCTGTTCAAATCCATTTTGAATTTTTTCTTTAATTTTCATACAATCTCAAATGCTTATCTCCACGGAGATGTTATTGCTTTGTCTGGAATGTTTCACAGTATGGCATTAAACCTTTCTATCTTCATGGACACCAAACCAGACCAAGTTACAGGTCAGATCTGTGGAGAGGTGACCCCTCTCACAGTCAGAATGATAGTTTTTATAGGTATTTTTGAGCTGTAAAACCACTTGTAAATGAATAAATGTAAAGTAGATCTGTTTAAAGTCATGTGACATCTCCATAGAAACAGACCCCGAACAGGAGAAGGAATAAAGTCCCAGATTGTCACATGATTGGACAGAGCTGTATCTAATCTGTCTCTTTTGCATCGCTCTTAAACAGAGATAAACAAAGTGGTGAACAGCAGGTGAGGAAAGCTGCAGCGGTTTTGCCAGTACAATCACGTCTGTTTGGGCCCATTAAAATGATTGGAGCTGCAGTAATTATCCGTCTCCCTGATGAGAACAAACCTGGCACTGTCACACACTCCAGGAGTTAGACACATCCCTCCCCGAGCAGGTCTGTGTGAAGAGAAGCCGTGACAGAGAGCGGTATGCTGTCTGTGTGGAGGTATTTTACTGACGGAGGGAGAGAGGGGAGGAGAGAGGGAGGAGAGGAGATGAGAGGAGAGGGAGAGTGGTATGCTGTTTGTGTGCAGGCATTTCACTGACGGAGAGCAGGAGAGAGGGAGGAGAGGAGATGAGAGGAGAGGGAGAGTGGTATGCTGTTTGTGTGCAGGCATTTCACTGACGGAGAGCAGGAGAGAGGGAGGTGGAGAGCGGGAGGAGGAGAGAGGGAGGAGAGAGGAGAGGAGAGAGTGAGGAGAGGAGAGAGGGAGAGCTGTATGCTGTCTGTGCACAGCCATTTCACTGACAGAGGGAGAGAGAGAGAGGAGGAGAAGGAGGGAGAAGGAGAAAATGTAGAGAGAGAGGGAGGATAGAAAGAGATGGAGAGTAGAGGGAGAGATAGAGAGGGAAAGAGGAGAGGGAGGACAGAGAGAGGGAGAGGAAAGAGAGGAGAGAAGAGAGGGAGAGCAGGGAGGAGGATAGAGTGGGAAAGACAGAGAGGAAGGAGGGAGGGAGGGTAGAGAGAGAGGGAGGAGAGCATAGCGGGAGAGAGAAAGAAGGAGAGAGAGAGAGGATAGAGAGGGAGAGAAAAGAGGGAGGGTAGAGAGAGAGAGGAGGGAGGATAGAGAGAGGGAGAGAATAGAGAGGTAGAGAGAGAGAGAGTGCAGGAGGGAGAGAGAGGAGAGGAAAGGAGGACAGAGCGAGAGACAGAGGGAGATAGAGGGAGAGAAAAGAGTGAGGGAAGAGAGAAAGGTAGAGAAAAAGTGCTGAAAAGTGAGGAAAAGTGAGATGGGTTGTGGGGGTGAGAGAGGTAGAGAAATGTATAGAGAAGCATAAGAGAAAGAGGGAGAGAAAAGGGTGGTGAGTGAGAGAGGGATGGGCTGGGGGAAGAAGGGAGTGAGAGAGGGTGCAGAATGACAGAGAGAAGCTATGGAGAAGAGGAGAGAGAAAAACAAAAGAACATAATAAAAAAAGAATAAGAAATTGAGATGACATGTGGAGAGGACAGAAAGAAGAGGTGGGTGAGTGAGAAATAAAGAGAGAAAGGAGAGAAAAATAGGGTAAGAAAGAGACAGGAGAGAGAGAGCAAAGAGAGGAAGCGAGTAGAGATAAAGAGTCTGTAAGATAGAAGAGAGAGGGAGCAGAGGGAAGGAAAAAGAGAGGTGAAGGAAAGGAAGAGAGCAAGGAAGCAAGATAGAGAACAAGGGAGGAAAAGAGGGGTGATGAAGGAAAAAGAGGAAAGAAAAGATAGAGGTGAGTGAGCAAGAGATAAAGAGAGAGCAGAGAGAGCAGAGAGAACAGATAGAGTGAGTGAAAGAAGAGAGTAGAGGGAAAGGAGTAGAGGAAGCGAGATAAGGGTTAGGGTTAGAAAGAGAGAGGATTTAATGGAGAGATAGAAACAGAAAGATAGGGATAAGTGATCGAGAAGAGAGGGAGAGAAGAGAGAGAAGGAATGAGAGAAGGAGGGAGAGAGTGATACACAGGGAGAGTAGAGACAGAAAGTGAGGGAGTGACAAAGAGAAGAAAGAGAGGGAGAGACAGAGGGGAGTCAGTGAGTGAGAGAGAGAGAGAGAGAGAGAAAGTGAAGGGGGTGCTAGAGAGTGAAGGAGAGAGAGGAGGTAGAGAGAAGAGAGCGGGTGGAGAGATAGAAAAGAAAGAGGTAGTGAGTGTGGGTAAGAAAGAGAAAGAAAGAAAGAAAGAAAGAAAGTGAAAAGAGTGACAGTTTAAGTTCACTTTTTGGCAGTTCAAGTTCTGTTTTTTGTTTGTTTTTTGGGCAGCTCAAGTTAAATTTTAAATTTATTAATTTATTAACTTATTCATTTTTTGCAGTTCAAGTTATTTATTTATTTACTTTTTTGGCAGTTCAAATTCAAATAAAATTTTTTAGCAGTTCAAGTTCAAAGTTGTTGTTTTTTGGGGGCAGTTCATGTTAATTTTTTATTTATTTATTTAGGTAGATCAACTTTTATTTAATTTTATTTAGTTATTTATTTTTTGGCAGTTCAAGTTCTATTTTTTGTTTGTTTGTTTTTGGGCAGTTCAGGTTCGGATTTCTTGTTTTGTTTTTTTGTTTTTTTTTTGTTGTTTTTTTTTTTGCCAGTTCCAGTTCAAGTTTTTATTTATTATTTATTGGCAGTTCAAATTCAAATGTTTTTTTTTTTGTTTTGTTTTTTTGTTAGTTCAAGTTCAAAGTTGATGTTTTTTGGGCAGTTCAAGTTCAAGTTTTTTTTTGTGAGCTCAAGTTAAACTTTCCTCAGTCAATACTGGTTTACAGAGCAGCTCTAGTGACTATCATTGCACATATGTTTTCTTATCTTCTTTTTTATGTTCTCTTGTCGTTCACTGCGCTCAGAGGCACATGCAGTGAAACACTAGCACCTTGAAACCACAACACTGCCACCCGATGGTCAAAAGATAACAGTGCAGGGAACTACATTACTTATTTATAGGGAGTTACTAATGGAAAATGCATCAGTTACAAGGTTTGAGTTTTAGATCTGAATCTGAAATTATACTCTGATTATTTACACAACAAATAATTATTGGGTCTGTCACCTGCTTGTTTCCATGGAGATATCATTGCTCTGCCTGGAATATTCCACAGTATGACATTAAACAGCTCTACTTTACATTTATGCAATTACATTTATAACATGTCAGAAAATAGTGTCATATGGGCCCTTTAAACACACATTTAAAGTGTCTGTGTTGTGTTTTGTAATCTCCTGCCAAGTCATTCTTAAATGAATGTAATCTGAAATAATAATCTACATTTTGACGGCATGTTTGAACAGTTTGGTGAGGTCTTAAAGCAGAATACGGAGCACTTCCTGAATATGGATGAGACACAGAAGTGGCTCCTGTTCCATCTGCTCCTTTGCTCATCAAAACCCCACGATGTTCAGACTCACTCAACATCTGGAGGGGTTTGAAATGAAGATACAAAAGCGGTGACAGCAGCGAGTTGGGATTGCTTGAGTTGTAAATTGTCAGATGAGGTTCAAAACAATTCATTTGCAATAAAAAATGCAGACACATTTTAGCAATTTTAATCAGATGCTAAATTAGAGTTCGCAAAATTAGGAAATCAACTCATATTATGTTGTTTTCTGATCTGTTATAGAAGTTGTCTCCTCATCACAAACATACCTGGAGTTGTGATGTTCCACCTTGTGATGTCATGTGGTAATACAGGAAGCTCCACTGTGTTTTTAAACTCCACACACCTTCACTAGAATCATTTGGATGATTTCAGCTCTAGAATTGCCAATCTCTACTACAAAACAAAAGTTAAAAGGAGCTGTTCACTTGAAAACTACCACTTTGTGACATCACAAGGTGGAACAGAGCATTTTGAGCTTTGGGAATGCAGACCAGGGTCACTCAAACATGTGTGAATGAAATAAAAAACAACTCCAGGTATGTTTTTGAGGAGGTAACAATATTCTAACATGACTTAAAGCTCACAAGAGTAAATTTTGAGTAGTAGGACATCCCAGTAGTTTAGAATTCTACACTGAAATGTGCTGTGAACTAAATATTAGTTTTTAAAACAGGTAATCTTAAATATTTTACTACATTCACTATATCATAACTCACCTTTACAGGATTTGCCTATAAAAATAGCATCTTACATGTACACATCATTGTTTGTCCTTGTTTGTTAAGTGGGACTATTCTCATTGTCCTTTCTATTTGACTACAGGGCTGTTTGCAGCAGTTATATTAAAGGGATGGTGATTTATTTGACACAATTACAGAAAGGACATGAAAGCTTGTGGTTTGGTCCATGGCAAAGGTTTTTAATGTCAATGGAATTTAACCCATTTATGCCAGATGCTGCACAGCGCAACATTGTTTCAGAATTGTCGCAGAATTTTTTCATGACGCAAATTTAATTTGATTTTCATTTCATATTTCATAATGCAATTTAATTAAAACTGAGAGTCTCACCTTTTAAATGCAATGCATTTCATGTTTTTATGTGCTTCAGAGGCTGAGATATTAAGGTTTTCATAAAATGATGATGACAATCTTCAAAATCCCTCAGGTGATTGAAGGACATTTACCCTAGAATAGCATAGGTGTTTATAAGTGTTTTATCAGGTCTTTTAGGAGTTAATGGGTTAAATAAAGATTTTAACAATAATAATAATGTGAGTTCAGCCCTTCTCTGTGCTTATATTGTGTGTTTGTCTCAGGTCTGAGTCTGGTGGTGGGCCTGGTGCTCTACATCTCCAGTATAAACGACGAGGTGATGAACCGTCCTCGAGAAGCAGAGCAGTTCTTCCACTATCACTACGGCTGGTCGTTCGCCTTTGCCGCCTCCTCCTTCCTGCTCAAAGAGGTCAGAGAACTACACACAACAGCACAATGCATGATGGGTAATGTGGTTCTTAATGCTCAAAGAGATCAGAGAACTACATACAACATTGTGTACAATGGAAAATACAATAGAAGCCAGAGAACTACACAAAACAGCACAGCGAATGATGGGAAATGTGGTTCCTCCTGCTCAAAGAGGTTAGAGAAGTACACACAACACAATGCATGCTGGGAAATGTGGTTCTTTCTTCTCAGAGGTCAGAAAACTACACACAACAACAGCACAGCGCATGATGGGAAATGTGGTTCCTCCTGCTCAAAGAGGTTAGAGAAGTACACACAACACAATGCATGCTGGCAAATGTGGTTCTTTCTTCTCAGAGGTCAGAAAACTACACACAACAACAGCACAGCGCATGATGGGAAATGTGGTTCCTCTTACTCAAAGAGGTTAGAAAACTACACATAATAGCACAATGTATAATGGGAAATGTAGTTTTTTCTGCTCAAAGCAGCCAAATAACTACACACAACAAAGTGCATGATGGGAAATCTGGTTCTTCCTGCTCAAAGAGTTCAGAGAACTCCACACAACAATATAATACATGATGGGCGGCAGTAGCTCAGTTGGTGGAGCGTTTGTCCACTGATCCGAAAGTTGGAGGTTCGAATCGCACTCTTGACAGAAAAAACATCATTGGTTGATCGGTCAGAGCCACTGACCCACAGGTTGGTGGTGGAATTCTAGCTCCCACAGATGAATGAAAGGACACTTAGCCCACCTCGCCGTTCGTGTCTGTGAATGTGAATGGGTGAGTGATTCCTTGTTGTAAAGCGCTTTGGGTTCCTTAAAAGTGGAAATGTGGTTCCTCTTTCTCAAAAATGTTAGAAAGCTACACATAAGACCACAGTGTATGATGGGAAATGTGGTTCCTCCTACAGTTCTGATTAGATAAATTGAGAAAGGATGACTTTTGAAATCTTGGTTGGTGTTTTTCTCACTCTACGTACTGTACTGTTTGGTTTTTAATATTTATCATACTGTATGTACCTTTCCTTAGCAGTTTGAAGTATAATTTGCTTATTTTTGGTGTACATTTGAGTTGTGTTAAAGATTGCGTTCACATTCTAGAAGTTGAAAATGTCGTATTTCAGATGGAGGACAGGGGCCTCTATATTTCTATGGGAAATTATTACCTCGTGAGAGATTGGCTCCACAAACTCTTCATATTAATCTTGTGTATTAAAGCCCATTCAGCCGACGACAATCACGTCTTTGGGGTTGAATAATGACGCCACTCTCCGGAGCGACTGAAAATAAAAGAAGTTTCAGAGTAATTACAGAGATAATAACCTCAGAGCAGGTCAACAAATCTGCAGTCTGACAGCTAAACAGTAAATTCCACCTGAGAATTGTGACCTGTCCTCCAACTCAGGTTTAACTACGGCTGTTTATGATGCAGTGACGTCACGTGAACCCAAACTACCTCACATTTATCTCACATTTATAGTAATCCCAAAGTGCGGTGAACTCAGAGCAGTGTGGCTGATGTGAGGAGGAGGAGGCTGCATCAATATTCATGAATGTTAATAACTGATTCTGGGGCGCAGGCTTTTTCAGTCCACTGCTCCTCTGGCCCTCTGCGGGAGACGAGCGGGAGGAGAGGGGGAGAGGTGGAGGAGAGGGGGAGAGGTGGAGACTACAGAAGAGGGAGGAGAGAGAGGGGGAGACCGGAGGAGGGAGAAGGGGAGAGGTGGAAGAGAGGGTGAGAGCTCGAGGAGAGGGGGAGAGGTGGAAAGGGGGAGAGAAAGGGGGAGATGTGGAGACTGGAGGAAAGAGAGGGGAGACTGGAGGAGAGAGAGGGAGGAGAGGTAGAGACTGGAGGAGAGAGAAGAGAGGTGGAGACTAGAGGAAAGAGAGAGGAGACTGGAGGAGAGAGAGTGTGGAGAGGGGGAGAGCTGAAGGAGAGAGAGGGAGAGAGGTGGAGACTGGAGAAGAGAGAGGGAGGAGAGGGGGAGAGGTGGAGGAGGGGGGAGAGCAGGAAGAGAGAGGGAGGAGAAGTGGATACTGGAGGAGAGAGAGGGGGAGACTGGAGGAGAGAGAAGAGAGAGGGGAAGAGGTGGAGACTGAAGGACAGAGAGGGAGGAGAAGGGGGAGACTGGAGGAGAGAGAGGGAGGAGGAGAGAGAAAGAGGTGGAACCGAGGAGAGAGGGGGGGAGAGGGGGGAACTGGAGAAGAAAGAGGGGGAGAATTAGAGACTGGAGGAGAGAGAGTTGGAGAGGTGGAAACCGGAGGAGAGAAAGGAGAGAAAGGGGGAGAGGTGGAGACTGGAAGAAAGAGAGGGGAGGCTGGAGGAAAGAGAGGGGGAGACTGGAGGAAAGAGAAAGGAGAGAGAGGGGGAGAGGGGGAGACTGGAGGATAGAGAGTTGGAGAGGGGGAGACTAGAGGAGAGGAAGGGGGAGAGGTGTAGACTGGAGGAGAGAAAGGGGGAGTGGGGGAAGACTGGAAAAGAAGGAGGGGGAGAGTTGGAGACTGGAGGAGTGAGAGGGTGAGAGAGGTGGAGGCTGGTGGAGTGAGAGGGAGGAAAGAGGGAGACTGGTGGGAGAGAGAGGGTGGAGAGGTGGAGACTCGAGAAGAGAGGAAGGAGATATCTTCTGTGCATCTAATTATACAGCATTTGATTGTCAGAGAATCAGGAATTACGTGATTAGCATGCAAGTTGTTCATATCTCTGAAAGTTGTGAAAAGCTTTTATAAACTCATCCTGGTGAATAATCAGGTTGCTCTGAATCCATAAAATAAGTGAGGAAGAACTTTGGACCACTGCAAACTGTTTCAAATGGTCTACTTCTGTTTTTCATGTTTTAAGACGGTCAAAATCAGTGACCTAAAGTAACAGTTTGTGTATACTAAAGTTGAGAAGAAAAGTACAAAAAAGCAGGAAGTAGCGCTATGTCATCAACACCCAAATGAACAATTTACACAAAAGGAAGGCATTTTTAGACAGTTTAAACATCCATTTAAACTTAACTAGTCATTTTTATTTTTATTACTCTAATCATAATTACTATGTACTTTTTTATTGTAAACATGGTTGCTAGGTAATCGTTTTGGAATCAGCTCTACTTATGTCATATCTGCTGCCTCCAAACAGGAAGTCAAATTATAAACTTAACCAAAATGTAAAAAAACAACAACTATAAACTGTTTTAGTAAATCTGAATCTGAAATCAGAATCAGAAAAATTTTATTGCCATATGAGTGAACAGGTTCACAACATTAGGAAATTGCTGCGGTACTTGGAGCGAAACATAGACAAACACTACAAAACATGCAATAAATAAAAGAAAAGAAAAGGAAACAATAAATTCTATAATGTAACACAAAAATGTACTAATTTACAAGAATATAACAGTGCAGGTAATGATCAGTACAAACAGACAGGTGCAAAAATACAGCACAAGGTCATGTGACTGAAACAGAGTGGGGGGTGGGACCAGTCTGAGTGTTTTTGTCATGAGTCCAACAGCAGAGGGGAAAGAACTGTTTTTATGGTGAGAGGTTCTGGTCCGAATAGACCGTATCCTCCTGCCTGAGGGGAGCAGGTCCTAAAGTCCATGTCCAGGGTGAGAAGGGTCAGATCCGACCTGCATGTGTCCGAGTCCTGGAGGTGCACAGGTCCTGAAGAGATGGAGGCTACAACCAGTCACCTTCTCAGCAGAGCACAACACGCTGCAGTCTCTGTTTGTCCCTGATGGAGGCTCCAGCACCACATGGTGATGGAGGAGGTGAGGATGGACTTGATGATGACAGTGTAGAACTGCACCAGTGTCCGTGCTGCAGGCTGAATCTCTTCAGCTGCCTCACGAAGTACATCCTTTGCTGGGCCTTCTTTATGATGGAGGTGATGGTGGCTCCAATTTGAGGTCTTGGGTGATGGTGGGCTCCCATTTGAGGTCCTGGGTGATGGTGGTCCCCAGGAAGCGGAATGAGTCCACAGTGGTGATGGGGGTGTCGGTCAGGATGATGGAGGGGAGTGAGGCTGTGTGCTTCCTGAAGTCCACAATAATCTCCACTGTCTTCTGGGCGTTAGGGTTAGGCACCAGGTCGTTCTGGCTGCACCAGGACATATGATGTTAATGATGTTATACATTTGACTGAATGTCTCAGCTGTCATATACACTGTGAGTCTGAGGGGGCAGGCTTCAAATCTGTGACATTTGAGCCAAAGGAAAATGCCACAGAAAAGCTGAAGAAGCCTGACATTTCCACACAGAGCTTCAGAAGACAGACCCGCGCTCAGACACATGAGCTCTTTTACAATCTATGGCTTTAAACATGAAAAACATCTTATGAAAAATGTGACGTATGCTTTAAGAGATAGAGATAGTTTTGGTTTAAAGGTCCTATATTACGCAAGATCGCTTTACGTCATCTTAGAATGTTGTTATACCATCAAAAATACACCTAAAGTTTGCTTTATTAGTCTGTCTGCATTTCCAAAGCTCTAAATGCTCTGTTCCACCTTGTGATGTCATGAAGTGGTAGTTTTCAAGTAAACAGCTACATTTTACCTCTAGTTCAGAGATTTGCAATAGGACTGTTTGTCTCCATGTTTTTTTTTAGTTTTTTTTTTACGCAAGACAAAATTAACATCTTTGGTCTAGCTTCACCTGCTTGTCTCTATGACGATGTAGGTAAGATTATTGATGATGTTTTTAGTAAATGCTTATAAGTATGTTTGTTGGGATTATTATATTTGCGGAGCTTACATATGTTTAATGCCATAGTATGGAACATTTCAGACAAAGTAATAGATTTACACAATCCAGAAATTCTCCTGAAATGAACTGCTTATGCTGCGTTCATACTTGTCCTGCTTTAGTCCTAGTTTAGTCCTGATATGAACTTGGTTTGGTCCCGGTCTTGTCTTGTTCCAAATAACAGACAAAATAATAGAGAGAGATACTTTATTCATCCCAGTCCCAGTAGCTGTCAAAAAGTTACACAATGCACCTTTAAATACACTGTTTTATCTGAATAGTTTGGCCGCTGTGCAGTAACATCAAAGACATTTACCTTGTCCATGTCCTTCGCTGTTATCTTTGTCTCTATAATCCTCTCTCCTCTTTATCTCCCTCCTTCTGTGCATTCCTTTTCTTTTTTTTTCATTTTAAATCCTAACTTTGAAATCTTATTCTGTGTTCTGTTTTAATCTCCTTTGTCTCTGTATCCTCAAACCTTGATGTGTCCCCAAATCTGATCTTCACTTCACTTGACTGTCCTCCTTTAAAAGTTAGATCTTTTCTCTGTAGCAGACTTTATTTTGTTTTCCTCTGTTCATAAGAAAGACTTGCTGTAAACAAAACAGCCCCTTTAAAATGTGAAAATAAGGGGTGTAAGAATCGTCTGATTCAGTGATATATCACGATACTTCATTGCATAATTCTCGTATCGATTCAAAATGTATCTGCATCGATATTTTAAAGTCAAGTATTGTTTACTGTTCTCATGATTTGAACATTTTATTAATCGCATTTCATCCAGTTTTGCTCTTGTGAAGGTGTACTCGACCATAATATTATACACACTTATTGAGAAATTATAATATTTAAGAAATATAATATCCTTTGTTTTGTTTTTTGTGTGTGTGTGATTTATACTTTTTGTGTTAAATAGATAATAATGAAGACAGTGGACATAACGACATAACAATAAACATACAAATTTATGGGGGAAATATAAATAAAATGAAAACCGCTCTTGGCGATGATGAACCTCGCCCTGATGCGCAGGCCCCTCCCACGCGACCATCAAGGATCTCCATGAAGTTGGCCCCCCATCAAACTCAAACCTACACAAAAACTATGTCAATCGTTTGTGATTTGTTTGTGCTGCGATTCTTTTATAGGTCAAATTGGGGTCAGCCCCCAGGAAGCTTCAAAATGCTCTAAAACGCCCAAAATGGAGTCAATCGTTTGTGCGCCGTTTGTGCTGTTTTGTGCTGCAAAGTTTCGTTTGTGCCATTCTGGTTCTTAAGATATTTGGAGTTTAATTTTCGGCCGATGACGTCATCCAGCCCCTCAAAATGTGTGTGAGTTTGATGGGGGGCCAACTTCACGCAGGTTCACCAAGGACTCGCGGCCACCCCCGACACACCACCCCCTCGTCCCGACAACTGCCCAGACCTACAGCTCGCCAATTAGAAAAGTTACATAATGCAGCTTTAAATGTTTTTAAGAGTCATTGCATTCCTGCTGGCCAAACGTGAAAAGTGACCCATATCCGTAATATATTTTTTTGCTTGTAATCATGCATAGGATTTAATCCCCGAATTTGGTTCAAATCCAATAATATTGATGTTTCATGCCTATGGAAGGTGGCGCTATAGAGTTCCCTTCAACCACTTATTGTTGTAACCTTGGGCAAGACACTTCATCCACTTTTCCTGAATATATGCTGGAATATCTCTTATTATATTTTTCATCATTGTGAAACCCATGGGGTACACTTCAGATATGTAAGGTCAGCTGAGTAGTTGGAGCTTCAAGAAATCTAACTACAAGCATTATCTTTGTGTCCTTGGGCAAGACACTTCACACACTTGGTTAGAATCCCTCTCCTTATTTAAACATATCTTTTAAGTAGTATGAGCATCAAAAACTTAAATTTCTAGCGTTATTATTGTGCTCTTGGGCAAGACACTTCACCCACTTTTCCTGAATACAAGTTGGTTAGAATCCCTCTCCTTATTTAAACACATCTTCAGGTAGCTGGAGCTTCAAAAAGTCAAATTTTCAGTTATTATTGTGCCTTTGGGCAAGACACTTCACCCATTTTTTTGAATAAATATCGACTTGAATCTCTCTTTTTATTAAATGATTCTGAAACCCATGGATAGGTGGGGTACAGTCTAAATACGTAAATCCAGCAATTATTATTATCATTGAATGTCAAATGTTTGTTTTGAATATCTCTTCTTATTAAATGTTTCTGAAAGTTTTAAGAAGTCCAACCGACGATGTTATCATTGTGTCCTTGGGCAAAACAAGTAACACACTTTGCCTGAATAAATGTTGGTTAGAATCCCTCTCCTTTTAAACACATTTAAACACATCTTTTATTTGGAGCCTCAAAAAAATCTAATTTCCTGTCTTATTGTTGTGTCCTTGGGCAAGCCACTACACCCACTTTCTTGAATAAATGTTGGTTTGAATCTTTCTTCTCATTAAATGTTTCTGAAAGTTTTAAGATATTCAACAACTATCATTATCGCTGTGTCCTAAGGCAAGACACTTAACCCACTTTTCCTGAATAAACATTGGTTAGAATCTCTCTCCTTAAATAAACACATCATTTAAACCTCTTTGACATTCCTGGGGCAAATTCTCGCTGCTGTTTTCTGTGTAACTAAACCAGCAGCGTTCCTTTGGGCCCGGCTGTAAACATGAATACATTTCTGATAATGAGTCATGTCTCTGAGGAGCTTCGACTCGTTTTGTCAACGCGCTGTAAAATTATCACGCATTTATTTTGTTTTTCCCCATCGGCACAAAGAGCAGGAGGAAGACAAGACTAGTGCAGATTCAGGAGTTTTCTAAAGGCGGTTTCTGGCCTTGGCGGCGCCTCACGGTGGAGAAATTATGTAAAGCGTTTGGTATAATAGCTCCGAAAACATGCATGTGCAAAAATGGAGTGAAACAGTTGTGTCCCAAGGGCATCGCTTGAATAAATGAGCTGTGTTTAAGCAACGTCAGTCTCATTTAGACACTCAAGATATTCTCCTGAACTAAACTGCTTATGCCGTGTTCATACTTGTCCTGGTTTTGTCCTGATGTGAACTCGTTTGGTCCTAGTCTTGCTTTAGTTCCAGGTTGTGTCAGTAAGTATTTAAAGTATGTCTTAGTATTCAGCATGGCCATGTGCAGTGGTGAAACGTAGCTAATTAAAAGCAGGAAAGTATTGTACTTAATTATTAGAGATGTAACAGTAACCAAAATATTGTATCGTCATATCGAATGCGCCTAACCCTGCCTCTTTCCTCTCATCTCCCTCCCTCTCTCTTCATAATAATAATATATGTTGACAAGGGCTGCATCTAACTATTATTTTAGTAACTGATTCTAAAACTTTTATTTCTATTTTGACTTTAAAAATACATGTTTACTATTCTATCCTTTACTCGAGAACTATAGTATTTGTCCCTCTAGTGGTTCTACTTAATGGAGACCAACTGACATATTTATTACATCTGTACCATCTGTCAAAGTCCAAAAGAGACCAGAAAGAGTGAATGGTGTGATAATAATGCATTTATTCAGAATAAAAATGGAAGAAGACTCAGTGGTCTTCTTGTGGATGCACACAGCAACACAAAGCATCTCTGACTCTCCGCAGGACTCTACGAACCCTTCGGAAAAAAGAGCACTTCAGAGGTTTGGTCACAGGATCAGCGTCTGTGAGCTCTACTCCAGGGGTTTGATGGTTTTCTTCTATGGGCTCAAACTCATCCCAGCAGCTGGGGGGCGCTTTAGGAGAGCCAGCAGAAGATGGATGTCCACAAACGGACCAGAGGCCAGAGTATCGGTCAGTAGATGCTGCTGATTCTGGAGCATCTGTTTGGACTTTGACTTCAGGGTCACATGTTTGATCCTCTGGGGAACTGGAGGAGGAGTCCACTGTTAGGACAGAGTCACATGTTTAATCCTCCGGGGGACTGGAGGAGGAGTTCACTGCTGGACAGAGTCACATGTTTGATCCTCTGGGGAACTGGAGGAGGAGTCCACTGTTAGGACAGAGTCACATGTTTAATCCTCCGGGGGACTGGAGGAGGAGTTCACTGCTGGACAGATGGACATCAGCTCCTCTGAGCTCATGAAGCTAAAAAACACACACACACAGATCAGTCCCCACACACTGCTTGAGTCTTTCCATCATTGTGTGGTTGAGATGTGAACACTTACTATCCCTGGAGCTGAGGGTCTCTCAGATGACCCATAGTGATGTAGGTGTGCTGGAGGGCCTCACTGGGAGTCAGTCTCTGGGCTTCAGTCACACTCAGCAGCCCCTTCAGGAGGTCAATGAAGGCCTTCCTGTCCTTGACTTTGGCAGTGGAGTTTTCAGGAGGGCTCTGCAGGTTACAAAACAAACAGTGATTAGACTGGGTGAAATCCACGTGTGCCTTATGACATCATGAAGTGGGTCAGGGGTGGACACTCACAGTGACAAGGTCATCCAGGCAGCTGGGGACCTTAAAGTAGGTGTTTTCCTCTTCAGTGGTGGTTTGGTGTTTTGTAGCATATTCTTCTGAGGTCTATACATTGATACGTGTGTGAATTAAATGATAAGGTTAGTTTTGTACGTTTCACACAAGAACAATTCAATATTCATAACAAACAAACTGAAGAAGTACCAGAAGTCTCCATGCTGCACTGTTAGAAGACTGGACTTTGGTGAAAAAGTTTGTGCTGTACAGTCCAGCCTTTAGCAGGTGGTCTGGGGGCAGGCCCAGCAAGACCACCAGCCTCTTTACCGCTTGGTATTCACAGGTCACTGGGAACAGGTTATCACCCAGATACAGGAAGGCGAGCAGACAGCCAATCCCCCACACATCTATGGCCTCAGTGTAAGGGAGACCAAGTGTGACCTCAGGAGCCCTGGAAAACAACCACCAAGTTCAGACTAGTCCTGCTTTAGTCCTGTTTTAGTCCTGTTTTAGTCCTGGTTCAGTCCTGGTCTACAGTCACATTTTAAAGGAGACATATTATGCAGCTGAAATAATGCTGCCAAAATGAAATCTGCCCACTATGTTCCTCATGATATTAGTGGGAGTTGCCTTGTACCTGGATCCATATGGCTGGAGTGTGGTCCCCAGCTGGACTTGGGAGACCCTCATGGCTTCTCCAAAGTCAATTAACTTGAGCCTCAAAGGCTGCTCCTCCAGGTCCATGAACATGACATTGTCAGGTTTTATATCAGTGTGGATGATTCTGAGCTCTTTGAGCGCATCTAAAGCCACCAACAACTGCAGACACACAAGAGGGAAAAGTGAGCGTCATTTGAAGTTGTGTGGTTTGAATCGATAAAAAGTCCAAACTGTGAAAAACTGTGATAAATGAGGCTGAACTTTGTTAAGAATTGTGATGTAAGAAATGTGTGAAAAAGTGAGCAAGTCAGGCTAACAGTTTCATATGAATAGATCTGTTTGAAACAGTCTTTATATTGCAGCAGAATATTTGTGGTGAGTCCTTCTGTACCTGGTGGGCAATAGGCCGGATCTCACTGAGCTGGAGCGGTACAAAGTCCCTGTTTTCCATGAAAGTATACAGGTCGACTTGGAGCATTTCAAATGCCAGGCAATGCAGGTCCATGAAGTGAAAGTGCTCCACAAAGTGCACTATATTAGTGCGCACGGGCTCCAGCACACGGAGCTCCTCCATCATGGACATCTAAGGACACAAACATTTGAGTTACAACTGTCAATGCAAAGAGCAGAATATTAAATGCATCAAATGATACGGATCCAGAAGTCACTACCTGGATTTAACTGAGCAAATAGTGACTTATTTAATGTCATCTTTTTTCCTTTAAATTCAGTTTGGATTTGGCTACTCCACCACCTCTGTCAATTCCAAATCAATTCCAAATCTCCCTTTGAATCAGGGCAGAAGTGTGTGTGACTCCTTCTGAGCAGCCACTTTGACATGACAAACCCGACTCACCTCGTGCTCCATGTTTTGGAACTGTTGATCTTTGAGAATCTTCACAGCCACAGTCTGGTTGGTGTCCAGGGTCTGGCACTTGGCTACGCGGCCAAAGCAGCCCTCGCCAAGCCACTCCTGGACCCTGTAAGAGTGGGTCAGACCCTGCAGGATGTGCTCGATGGTGACCTCTGACCTGTGCTGAGGGGCTAGACAAGAAAGACGAGACAAGACAAGCACTGGACACTTAGACTGGATTTTCTTTGCATTGTTGTAGCCCACTTACAAACTACCACGGTTACCTTCCAAATCACTTAGTACTACTACTACTACTACTACTGCATGTATGTGTACACAAATGGGTGGTTGTTTCTCACATTAAAACCTAAATATTTCCTCAAAAAGAGGACTGAGAGTCACTAGAGTCACTGTTGTGTTGGAGTTATGTGTTGAGTGAGTCCTGTGTGCTTCTGGTGGATTTACCTGCTGCACCAAAGGTCTCGTACGTGTCCCAAGACGACATAGTTGCTGCTACAATCAAATTTGGGTCCAACAATGGATTTATCACAAAAAGTGCTCTGAGATCTCGTGAGTGCGTCTGTCTCCAACCAGTGTGTGGATAAGACTGAGCTGGAGTTTGATTTTGAGTCACTTTAAAATAGGGTTCCAGAATTCTCAGGATTGGTGCCATGGCAACGGCGAGTTATATTCAAATATAGAATGTTTTTAAGATAGGGTTCCAGAATTCTCAGGATTGGTGCCATGGCAACGGCGAGTTATATTCAAATATAGAATGTGTATGCAGGTTGTTTAGATCACATTTTTTTCAAGTTTTTTTTTTTTTCTACAATATTTTCTTTAAAATTTAAGATTTGTATTATTTACTTAAGATTTTTTTCATTTTCAGTATTTAAGGTTATTACCATATTTTTCGGACTATAAGTTGCGCTTTTTTTCATGGTTTGGGCGACTTATATGTGAAATATATAATTTCACATCTAAACAAGAAATAGCCCTTAAAGGAAAATGTAAACCTGGGCAAGGTACAAAACCCGAGGCACCGACTGAATATATAAAAAGTCCTTTATTACATCGAGGGACACCAAGGCGTTTTGACCAGTAAGATATAATTTCACATGATGGTTATTTTCACACTGACAGCCATGAGAGGGCGCTCTAGGCTTGTGTACAAGTATGTGCTATGCCTGTACCTCTGTCACTTCATTCACCACCTGCAGCACCCCGTACCTATTTGCTTAGTTAAATCTAGGTGGTGACTTTTTGTTGTCCAGGCAGTGAATAATCCACTGAATTGTGTCCTTTAGTCCAACAGAACTCACTGCATCAGCACACGAGCTGTTTTTATCAGCAATGCTCATCGCAGCGAAAAGCTAGATTCAGCAAGAGTTGGCATTGAGGAATTCAAGGGATTTAGTGATATGGAGTGAAAAGGAGAGGGATTCTAATCAACATTTATTCAGGAAAGTGGGTGAAATGTCTTGCCCAAGGACACAACAGTAAGGCTGGAAATTGGATTTTTTTTTTCCTAGCTGTTATTATTTGACTTATTTATCTTGATAAGCTCCAGACTTTTTGGCAGGTTTCAAACAATAAAAAAACCTTGTTCATAAATGTAGAGTAGAAAGTACAGAGACCTTCTCTCAAATTTAATGAAGTTTATTCAAGAAAAGTGGGTGATGTGTCTTGCCCAAGAGCACAATAATAACACTGAAAATGTAACTTTTTGAAGCTCCAACTACTTAAGTGACAAAATAGAGTACTTCTTCCACCATTGGTCATTAGTTTGTGTAACTCAACCAAATGTGTTATTTTTGACAACCACTGATGTTATTCTCTGTCTGTCCACAGGGGGCAGGCGTCATGTCCGTGTACCTCTTCATGAAGCGTTACGCAGAAGAAGAGCTGTACCGACCCCACCCCGCCCTCTACCGCCCCCGCATGTCCGACTGCAGCGACTACAGCGGCCAGTACCTGCACCCGGACTCCTGGCCTCCGCCCAAGAGGGGGCGCAGCGCTTCCGACGTCTCCTCGGACATCTCCATCCAGCTCACCCAGACCCCGCCCCCTCAGCCGCAACAAACCACGCCCCCTTCCTCGTCGGGGCCTTCATCGGCGGCCAGCTACCAGCTCCAGCCCGCGTCCTCCTCCTCGTCGTCGTCGTATCCTCCGCACCCTCTGCACCCGGGGGCAACGCCGAGCACCTCCACCCTCCCCCGGTCGGCCCACCCGCAGCACGCACACCCCAGCGGGCCGCCACCCCAGTCCATACCACTACAACCGCCGGCCGCCGTGCCTCCTCCACGCTACCAGGCACACATGAGGATGAGCGCATCACCTTGCTAGGCTAACGCTAACGGGCTAATGCTAAAAAGTTAAAACATCCGGGGTTATTTCTGTACACAGGGCTATAGAGTTAGCAGAAAGGATTGTGGACAATACTATGGACTATATCAAATCATCTAAGACTATTGCATCAGCTGTTGTTGTAATTTTAGGTATTATGGCTCAGCACTTTATGTTTTCTGACATTTCCTTAGATAGGCTAGGCTAGTTAGCTACGGTTGGTTTGGCAGGCTGCATGTGCTAACCCAATTCTGAAGAAGTGGAAAGAATGGTCAAATGTAGCTCATAAAAAAAAAAGAATGAATTGGGTGTGAAGTAGGATTTCAGTTTGTGATGATCGTGTTATTGACACAAACATCTCCAATTATATGACAGAGAGACCATTTCCACAATACCGCTAGGCTAGTTCAAACTGCACATACAGTACAATGTTGATGTTTCTTTAAAACAAAAACAAACCTTAACTTAGATCCAAAATGGCATCATAAAAATGAAATAGTGTTTTGTATTCAGATTGTGGAGTTTTCTAATATTAAAAAATATTACTAAATACTAAATATTAAAAGGTGCTATATCTATATCTCTGAAAAACATGAAAAGCTGAACTAAAACAGAACTCTTAAACCGTTTGCAGTGGTCCAAGACACCCAAAGCACTTTACAGTTCATTGTTCACTCGACACTCAGTGGTGGTAAACTGCTATTGTAGCCACAGCTGCCATGGGGCAGACTGACAGAAGTGAGGCTGCCAATCTGCACCATCAGCCCCTCCGACCACCACCAACACTTACGCACACTCCACATTCTTACGGGGCATTGTAGATTAAATGTATTGCCTAAGGACACAACGACGACAGTTTTTACCACTGGCGCCCCTTGTGGCACCTGATTTTCCCAGTGGTCTCCCATCCAAGTACTAACCAGGCCCGGCCCTGCAGAGCTTCTGAGATCTGAAGAGATCAGTCTTTGACAAGCCGGTATGGTCACTGGCCATCAATGCTAACAAAAACTACCATAACTAACATGCTAATTGTGCACTTCCTGGTTCTCTGACAATAAAATGCTTTGTAATTAGATGCGGGTAAATAGGGATGTCTCACCTTATCTATAATAGGCTAGTTCAGTGTAGTAGCATTGCATTTGATAGACAGAAAACAAGGCAGCGGTATTGTGAAAATGGTCTGTATATTTATAGTGATTTGTTAGTCTTGGAAACAGGAGAAAAGGGCTGATAGACGATAGGAATCCAACAGCCACTGAAAAGACAAATCAAATGTAAATGTGTGTAAATATTTCAACTTTTAGCATTTCCATTGAGTTTGTTTGAGGATGTGGGCTTCCATAAGGTTTTAATCATGATTCACGGACAGTACAGAAACAAGGTGTTAAAGATTTATGTAGCAACCGATAATGTAATAGCAGTTAATAACGTGATAACAGGGTACATTTGCCTGATCCTGGGAGCTAAATCAGCTTTGTTCTGGTTGCCGGGCAACAACAGTATTATAGTTTTAAATAAATGTTGTAACTGTTGTAACATTATTGGTTATATCATAACACAGTAGCAAACTTCTGATGATAACAGATACTTTGCAGTGATCACACTGGGGGTGTTCTGCATGTATGTGTATGGTGATATGTTTATCAGTTACCATGGTGACGCAATGCACACATAAGTAAACACAGACAGGTTTTAGAGATGGTTTAAAACTCAAGAAAAAAATTCAAAATGTTCATAAAAAGACAGGAGCCTGTGATCAGTAATTGCGTTCATGACTGTGGTTAGGTATTTGGTCTGATCTGAAAACTGGACTGACTTGTTTGTCAGTTTTTTCTGCTCAGATTGTGTTAAAATAATTGATTGACAAAGCCTCAGACAGAGCAAAGCCTCCAGTTAGCACCACACCCCCAGGGAATGTTGACGACATCAGCTGCAAAGTATCAATTCTGTACTGTAAACCTTTTTTTATTAAAAATCTGTAGGAAAATGCTGTTTTTAGAAATATATGAAATGAGAATGTAAAAATGACACAGGGTCAGAACCATAGACTGTATATAAATGGACAAAGCTAATGCGCCGTCGCGTTCCAAAGTGGAAGTTCCCATGCGGCTCTTCCGGCTCTTGACTTTGGCTCCCATTGACTTTGGAGTATTGTCACCCCTCCTTTCTGTAACTGCTGCAGTGGCCTCGTCATTTTTGTCTTAAAATGTTCGTATTAACCAGCTCTACATGATCCTGGTGTTTATATTTCATTATTTTGTATGTTTAAAAAATCCTATTCATGACCCCTATGAACTAACATCAAGGACCATGTTGTCCACCCTCCTGTGGGCTCACCACCTGCAGAGGGGTTCATAGGGGGGTCAGGTGCTATGAGTATTGGGCAGCACGCTGCCCCCGCGACCCAGCTGGATTAAGCGGGAGAAGATGGATGGATGGAATATTCGCTCTTGTAGCCATGAGCATCACGAGCTTCATTGGAGCGGTGCTGAACACTGTGGGTGACATCACACGGGCTTAGTCCATTTCTTTATACAGTCTATGGTCAGAACACAGAGATATTTTCAAAAAGAAGATTATACACCACTGTTGCTGGTTTAACAGTGTGAACAAAGGAGAAATATTAATGAAGTATATAATGATACATGATTTTACATTGTCATAAAAACAAATGTGATTTTATCTGCAGTTCTGTAACACACCAGATCCACAGTGCTCTTGAGATTTTAACACTAAGTTAAGAAAGTATTTCTGTTACAGTGGAGGAAACATTGAGTGTTGTTGTTTATTGAATTCTGGTTCACAATAGTTGGAAAACAGACAGTTGTAGTTTTCTAAGTCACATGTACTACCAGACAACGACAGTGAGGTAAGGGTGAGCGATGTATTCAACACATATGGGGCAGAATTTAAATTAGAATTAAATGGGGAAACATTTAAATTAGAATTAAATGTGCAGTCTAAACTTCCAATCAAGGACATAAGGAATATTTGTGCACTTTTACTTTCACTTTTCAGTCCAGATCTTTTTGTGCAACACTTAAAAGTGCACTGGCATGTCTCCATTAATGTTGTTGCTTCGCCTGGAATGCTCCACTTAGAAATGTTGGATTTAATCAACTGAAGTTGGTTTAATTGTTAAAATGATATTTATTTGCATTTTTACTGTGAGCGTGGTCACTGTTGAGATGCTGACCATGCCAGATTGTCAGGTATAGGTCTACATATTATGAATCTGAGATGTCTCTCACTGAAAGCATTTGGAACCAGTGAATGAAGTGTTCAAAGAAAGCGGAACAAGCTGAAAAATCAAACTTTTGTTACATCCAGTTGTGAGAAAAGCACATGTGTCATACCCATCCACAAAAGCATAAATCTTCCCTCGGCATTTTTTCACAAAAAATGACACTAAAATAGGCTTGAGTACGTCTGTCGGCATCGCTATTCTTGTTTTGTTGACACTGCATTGCAAATTTCTCTGATCTGGCCACGATTTTAAAACTTATATTAGGTTATTTATCTGGTTATTTTTTACTAGTTCTGAGACTGCTTCATTCTAGGGTAGAGGTACTTTATTTTAAAAGAACTTGTCAAGTACAATTATTTGTCCATGCTGCAAGATCATTTCACTACTTTAAGTTATTTTCTGATAGATTTAAGTGTTTATATCTAAAATTTCTGAGATCGATGGAGCTGGATAAGTTTAATGCCATTCTGTGTAACATTCCAGGCAACGCAGTAACATCTAGAGAGTTACACAGTGCCTTTTTACACTTCAGCCAAGACATTTACACGCCTGAATTAGCAAATATAACACATCACAATCGAAATGACAGTAAAAATATTGAGGTATTATCCATTCCCAACAGCGCCCCCGTGTGGCCTCAGTAGCAGACGCAGGGACAGTTGATATCACGGTTCTTCCTTGGGTCCGGTGTAGTGGAGCAGCACACACATGTACCGTCTGATTTCACTCGTGAATGAGAGCTTCTGCCAACGCTGTGACATTTGTATTATTTCTGCCAAAGCTAAAGCTATGTAGCAAGCACATGAGTTTAGATATGCAGTAGGCCATGTTTAGTAAGCTAACAAACAAGAGATTTTTCTATTTATTAAAGACATACTGTATTATGGACATTTTTAGATCACATTTTTTGACTCTAGAATAATGTATTTCTTGATTGGGGTGTAAATATTCATAAATCTGCATTATGTTTACATCTGAAATAATGTTGTATCTCTGTTTGAACTTTATGGCCATACTTTAGACCTGCAGTAACTCAGTCACACATACACAAATGACCTGTTCTTTATCTAAAGCATTGTTTTGTTAAGTTTATAATGAATAAAGCTTTGCCTGGTTAAGCCTTGCAACTGTTTTCTCTGTGTTTATTTGTATAATAATTTAATGTTATTGTGTAATAATCCAATCATTTAGCAGGAATAAACTTTACTGAATCAAAAAGCGTTACTTGGACACAATTGGTCAAAAATAGGGGCAATAGGGACAAATAAATAAATACTAACATTTTACACAAAAAAAACAGTTGAATAATATATATATATATATATATATATATATATATATATATATATATATATATATATATATATATATATATATATATATATATGAATATGTCATTTGATATTGATCTGAAGTAAATAGTTTAGTGTTCATTTAAAGGGCCCGTTACCCTATATTTGCTGATCTATGTTATAATGTTGTTCCTCATCACAAACAGGCCTGGAGTTGTGTTTTGTTTCATTCACACATGTTTAACACTCATGACATCACGAGGTGCAACAGAGCATTTTAAGCTCTGGAGATGAAGACAGCCTAATTATAAAGGCTTACTCAAACATGTGGGAATGAAATAAAACACAACTCCAGGTCTGTTTCCCTCAGCCCCGGCTCAAACTGTATGACCAGATCGCAGGGTTTAAAAGTTCACAGCTCATGATTCATGTTCTCACACTACAGTGGTCACTCGTTTATCGTGAGGGTTCCGTTCTAAAAATAACCTGCGAAGTAATCAGCTTTGTATTTTACAATTATTACATATTGTTTAAGGCTGTAAAACCCCTCATCACACACTTTATACACTTTTCTCAGACAGGCCTTGGTGCCAAGTGAAGAACATAGTTATGGGGAGTTGTTGCCGCTGTTTTTTTTCTTCTGGGTGAAAAGATTCTCATAAACAGACATGCCACCTTCGATTACACAGAACTCAGTGCGCAGGTTCTTCCTTAGCCAATCAGAACGCAGAACACAATACACGTTAATATGCTGCTCAAAAAAATCTGTGAAACAGTGAGGCCACAAAAGGTGAAGCGTGTTATAGTGATGGATGGCTGTGTACAACTACTTCAACAGTGCGAAACCTTCACAAGAGGCGACTGGATTTCAAACAGGTTTGATATTCTTGCGACCTATGACTGCCGATCGGGACCTGGTCGTGAGGTATTCATCGGTTCTTGTTACCCCATGTTTACTACAGCCAAACGACCAGTCGGCCCAATTCCAAAAATAGTTACACGAGGTAAAAACCAGCCAAAAATCACACAATGTCTTAACAATGAAAAGGAAAATTCAAATCTGTATGTAGGGCCACTACATGATTATTTTGTTAATTCATTTATTTATTGATTTATTTGTGCAGTTAAGAGCAGATTTATACTTCAAAGGTATTGAACATACTGTTTCATACTGTCTCCCACAATGTCCCTTCATTTTACTTTATTAAATATAAAGCCAGTTAATCCAGTAAACTATATGAATAAAACATATTCATATGTGTATTTTGGGTCTTTTTCACCCTCTTCACACTGAAAAAATGGAATGTTTACCACCGTCCCTTAGAGACAAAAGGTTGGAGTCTGGCGCTTTAACCCATGAGTCTGTGCTCACTGATGGAGGGTAAATTTGACTGATTTTGTGAGTTAGTTTGACAAGTTCCCAATTTCCATATTTAGTCATTTGAACGTGTTATTCTATCATTTATACAATTAGCACTGTTTAATGATGATGGATTAGCATAACAGTCATTTAGCAAACACCAGATGTACAACCACTGACTCCTCCCCCAGCACCCCCAGCACACCCAACCCCAGCACTCCCACCCCCAGCACCCCCACCCCTGTGAGTCAGCAGCATCCTCCCTGTCAGGTGTCTGCAGCATCCTCCCTGCATCATATTGTACCTGTTTGATTAGACTCTTGTAATGTAAACCCCTCGCCTGAATTAGTTATATTGATAAGTAGTAGCAGTAGTAGTAGTAATAGTACTAGTGGTCTTGTCATTAAAATACATTTTTACTTTAAAGAAACATTGGCTATTACTTTTATGTAACTGTTCCTCACCTAAATCGTTTGTCAGTTCTGTTTTTTTAATAGATCTAAGTCAAAAATCTACTCAAAACCCATCCCCAATTCTGTGAACATGAACATGCTTTGTCTTAAAAACAATTATATAACTTTTTTTATATATATAAATAACTTTTGCTAATCATCTGCAAACATTTGAAGCAGATTTCACAAAAAATAACATGTTTTGATCAACATGATGGAAGTAAAAAAAGATGACAAAATACTGTAAATCTGTGTATTTTTCTGAACTTTTTAATACACCATTTTTACTTAGAAGACCTTCTCCCTGTCGGACTCACTGGAGCAAGACCAAAGTAATTGCGTGGACTGCAGACACCGCCATGTTCCTGTGAAACCCTCCTCCTGGTGCATTGTGGGTATTCAGAGGCAGACAGCTGAGCCCAAACCTCCTCAGTCCAATTTGAGAGGAGTGACTGGCATCCCTGAAGAGAAGCAAACTTACAGTAATTACACAGGAGGTGTACGGGGAGAAGGAGACTACACTAATCCTCCAGAAAGAACTCCTGATCAAAAATGTAAGATCTAGAGAAAAATGTCTTCTCTGGTTTTGGTGATTCCTCAATATAATTATAAACATATCTCCCATGCACGCGTTCATTTACAAGTGTTTAAAGGTTCTGTATTAAACACTGAATTGACTTTTGTGAGCTTCATGTCATGTTATAATGTTGTTACCTCCTCAAAAACACACCTGGAGTTTTCTTTTGTTTCATTCACACATGTTTGAGTCACACTTTATTATTAGTCTGTCTACATCTGCAAAGCAAAGCAAATTAACAGATACTTTTTTCTTTTTGGTCAGTATATTGGAAATTCCAGGGGTGAGATTATCCAAATGATTCTAATAAAAGCATATGGCTTAAAAAGAAGGAAAAAAACGACACAGTGGAGCACTTCCTGTGAGTTCTTCACATGTAGCGTTTTCAGGTCGACAGAGAACCACGTAGATACCCGTTCTCACACCTAGGCAACGTTCAGACTGCAGCCTGAAGTGACCCAAATCCGATTTTTTTGCCCCATGCGACCTGTATCTGATCTTTTAATGACAGTCTGAACGACACAGATCCGATTTTTTCAAATGCAACCCAGGCCACTTGGATATGTGCTCCTAAAACCGATACATATCCAATCTTTGGCCATGCAACTTCAGTCTGAACGGTCAGGTCGCGTTCCTCCAACCTACATCTGATCTACATCCAACCTACACGCCATCAACAAGAAAGAGTTTGGCTATTGTGCCGTAACAAGCACCTGTTGCGAGCCAATACAGCCCAATGGTGACATGTTTGCTCACTGAAATAGGCCAAAGACGTGTTTACTTTAATATCTCCAGGTGCTCCATGTTCGCATCCATGTTTAGGCGACTTCCGTAAACACTGAGCTCGCTGCTGTGACGTCATTATATCCTCCAATGTGCATACAGGACACTTTTGGGACATTTAAAGTTCACACTGGAGATCAAAACGGATTTCACAAAAAAAAAAATCAGAATTGAGCATTAAACTCTGCAGTCTGAACGTAGCCTTCAAAGCAATTGATGTTTGTGAAGTAAAACTTGTTTTTTCTAAGCTATCCGTGACGACAGAGTAGACGTCAGCAGGTTCATCCGGATCACACGTGTGTAAAATAAACAGACAAAGAAAACGTGTGTGGAGAAATCAAGTGAAAAGAAGATTGTGCAGTGGTCAGTGGACGAGACCATATATTTGCTGTATCCGTGTTGGCTTGGTGAGGTTCCATCTTTGGATTGTGCGTCGCTGCTGCCTTCTCCACAGCAGATGTTGTAGCAGAACTGGATGCAGATAAATAATGATTTGTATGAGTACACATGCTCGCTGGTGTCGGTGATGATTGTCGCTGTGACATCTGCTTTTGTATGACGTTTTAATTTAGTGGTAAATCCACACCCTCTGTCGATGACGTATCATGGGTTCACTTAAATGGTTTGACCGCAGGTTATTCGCTGGTAAACACTTTGGTTCCCAGTGTAAGTGGTGCGAGAACCGGCACCATTCTGAAAACAACTAAAGTGAGGGGAACTCCTCCTAAATATACAGGATTTGTGTGAAAGAAACTGAGAGGAGACAACAACAAAGATCAGAGAATAGCGTAGTTAAGTGATAAAAGAAATATCCCAAAACATGGACACCAAACACACCTTCAGTACAGGTATTGTGTGTTCAAATTCATTTCTATGTTGATTAAAAGTACCACTTATGCACTTTCTAATTTTTTAGGAAGTGGCTCATGCTTATCTCCATGGAAACTTTATTGTGGTTACCTCGAATGTTCCATAGTTGTTTAAAGAGCCTATTTTCTGGTCTATGTTATAATGTTGTGTTGTTTCATTCACACATGTTTAACACACAAATCCTGTATATTTAGTTCTTCATTCGAATCATTTGTGTAATTTCAGCCCATCTTTAGTGAACAAAACGTAAACTTCAAAACAACTCTTCATGACATCACAGCTCTTTGGAGGAGATAACATGGCTAAAAGCGAAAAGAGCTAATTTTGTGTAATATCAGACCTTTAAGAAATGCCAGATTGATGCAAAACTACAGGCCAAGGTTGTTCAAAATGGCATAAGTGGATCCTAATATTGTTTTTATAAAGGCTGAACTAGCAGACTGAAATGTTGATGAGGTGGTACATTTCACAGTATTTTCCTGATGAGACACAGCCAGAGCAGCAGTGCAGCAGCAGGGGGCACACAGGCACATCGGGGGGCGGGGTATGCTACAAGGTGAAATGAAGAAGACTTAGAGGGTTTGATCACGGATGTTTATTTAATGGTCCGCCTCCAGTCTCTATGCCTGACTTACTATACTAATAATACTAATAATGTCATATAATATAATGAGGGGGTAAAATAACACTTTCACAACATGGATTCTTGTGAGCTTTAAAGGGACATTCCAAAATTTTGGACATAGGGCCTCATTTACTAGTGAGCCAGAGTGTTGGAGACGTGTGGAGACAATTTTTTAAATAATTCATCCAGTCCTTTTTGCAATTGACACTAAGGCTAGACTAGCAGATCTGAACGGTGCCTGTTGTCCTGCCACTAAAAACAGTCTTACCCAATCCACAAAGCACCCAAGGCAAATGTGTTATTACACCAGACTATCGATGTAAATGTCTGTGATGATAGAATGTTTGAAGTAAAACCTTCTTGCATTTGAAGAATTTATGTCTGAGCATAAACTTTATTATTAGTCTGTGTACATCTCTAGAACACAAAATGCTCTGTTCCAACTTGTGATGTTATGAAGCCAAATGGTGACTGGCAATTTGTGTGTTCTGGAAAAGTCCAGCAAGGCCGTACTAACTGCAGAGGGCGCTAATATGATAATTTGCCCATTGCACAGGCCTAAAATGGGACAAAGAAGAGTTACTTGTTGGTTTCAATGAGATGTCAAACAGAAACCATAATGAGAAAGGTGGATGGGAAAAGGTTAAAGACGTTAAGAAGTTAAGTAATAATGCATTTTATTTATTTGGCGCCTTTCTGGACACTCAAGGTCGCCTTACAACAAAAGTTATAGCGCTTTTTCACAGACACATGTCCTCAAAGACACTTTACAGAGCATTATTAACAGAGCATTGTTCATTCACTCCAGACCCGATGGTAGTGAACTACCACCAACACTCACGCACACACTTTCACACTTTCACACCTACAGTGCATGTTTTGGGTTGAGTTAAGTCACTTCAAAATTAAATGATTTAGCCGTTTTTGATAATAAACAATCAGAAGTAGTTCATCTATGTTTTCTTCAATTATTTCATTACTGATGTATTGAAATTCCCCCTCCATGGTAGGAGTATTTGTTTGAGAAAAGTCCAGGGCTGTTTTTCGGTCCCAGTCCTTCCCTGCCTGAAGCGAGAGTTTACGCGAACACCATTTACCTTTAGCGCAGTAGAGATTGGTAACTGCAGGTCTGAAATGATCCACATGATTCTAGTGAGGGAGTACAAAGTTTAAAAACACAGTGGAGCACTTCCTGTATTATCACATGACAAGTGTTTTTAGTTTGAGCCTTAATAAGTAGAGTTTGTGTGTTAAAAATGTGTGAATGAAACAAAACTCCAGGTCTGTTTGTGACAAGGAAACAACATTAGAACATAGATTTTAAAAATAGCATAATATTCACCCTTTAAAGGTACACTGTGTAACCTTTCTAATGAAGCATAAGCTAAATCCCTTTCTTGTCTCATCTGCAACCCGGTCTCTCGTTGCTTTGTACTAAACTTATCGATCTCCATGGAGAAAAGTAGCTGGCACCATCAGGCCAAGTTACGGTTCAGATCTGTGCGGAGGTGACCGCACTCAGTCAGGAGGTATGTTTTTCAAGGTACTTGTTTAGCACTAAAAATGGCCATCATGACATAACTGCTAATTAGATAATACTTTTCTGATTCTTTTTCTTCAATACCAAACTGTGTGTTGACTGTTCATGTTGCTTCCTTTTTATTGATGCTATTTTGTTGACTTGTCACCTTTCAAATGATATAATATTGAGTTGTTAATTGCTATAGTGACTGTGTTAATTGTCATCTCCTGTCTGAGCTGTCAAACCTCTCGCGCCTCCTCTGTAGTTTCATATTTGTTTTCACATCGATCTCTGTCTGTCTGCATTACTCCACAGCGCTCCAGTGACACTGAGCTGTCCCAGGCGGCGGACATCTTGTATTGACCGCTCATCTTCCCTCACTGTCCTCTAAAGCTCTCCCATCTGAGCTCTGCTGCGCTCTGTCCTCCTCAAGGACACAGTACACACAGTGCAAATAATGAGACCGAGGGCACACAGAATGCACGTTGCCAGAAAAAATATAAGTTCAAAGTTAGTTTTATTGTCAATTTCTTCACATGTACTAGACATACAAAGGATTCAAAATTATGTTTCTTTCTATTCCATGTGTAGACAAGACATTATAGGGCAAACATTAAAGTACAAGACAGGACACATTTACCACAGATAAATAAATGAAGCTAAACCACAGATAAATAAATGAAGCTAAAACAATAGTGTAGAACTGTGCAGTTCAGTCAGATCAGTATTAGCAGATGTGATAAAATACAGTTTCTTATGTGGGTCCAGTGCAAATGGTAAATAATGCAAAAGGCAGATAGTGCAGGGTACAAGCCTCTTTTTTTGGGGGGGTCGAGGGGTCTGAGTCCAAGTGTTCTTTGGGGAGTTCTGTTCTTGGGGACAGGGCCGGCCCCCCCATTAGGCAACATAGGCAAATGCTAAGGGCGCCGCCGCTCCACTAGGGGGTGCCGAGCGCAAAAATCGGCGATGGGGGATAAAATCCTCCACTGTCTAAAACATCGTCACTATGAACAGAATAAAAGTAAATCAGCAATAAAACCAGTAAACAACGCCTCATTCGGCGCTCCCCTGCACTGTTAAAGAGTTTATGTTGTTAAACTTGTCATTTAAAAATACTGCGTTGCCCCTTTGAAGTTTGGTCGTGTTTTTTGTTGTTGTTGCTCGACATGCTTTAAACAGCCAAGCTGGCCATACCGGCTCGTCAAAGCCTGATCCCGTTAGATCTCAGAAGCTAAGCAGGGCCGGGCCTGGTTAGTACTTGGATGGGAGACCGCTGGGAATTCCAGGTGCCACAGGGGGGCGCCAGTCACAAAAAACTGGTGTTGTGTCCTTAGGCAAGACACTTCACCCACATTGCCTAGTGTGAAAGTGATGTGTGCATGGCACGACTCCCTTGAAAAAGAGATTAGTAATCTCAATGGGACTTTCCTGGGTAAATAAAGGTTAAAAAAATAAATAAATAAATAAAAGCTGTAGCTAGAGCGAGGAGCGAGCTGAAACAATGTCACTTGTTGGACTATGTCAAAACGTCCCAAACTGTCTGGTGCTCAGGGTAGGAAAAAAAGGAAAGATGAGGAGGAAAAACACAACAAAGACAGAGGTAATGTTCCAGTAAAGATGATGCCATGATTGTTTTCCTGTTGCAGAAAGAATATTAAATTTGAGAGTCATTGACTATTAGCATGTCATATAAGCCAGTCAATAAATAGCGTTAACTGCATCAGTTTATAGAAGCAGAGACTTTTTTATAGCAGTATCAGACTGACTTTGATAGAATGGCAAAGCTATAACGGAAACGAATAATGTAATTGCCTCCTCCTTAGCTTCCTCAGGTAAAAAGGTCTATAGCAGTACTGTAGATCTAGATTATTCACCAGGTGCCACTTGTTATGTTGTTCTGTATTTGACACCTGGTTAGCTAAATATTACTGTGTGTTTTTGTTGTGTTAAACTTTCTATCAGTGTACTCATGCAATAAGCTTTCTATATGGATATACTAACAATACTTAACTCTTTCTCTTTACTCTAGGATCCGTATTGATTATTTTAGTTCCACTGTAATGATATAATAAGCCTACTAATACAGTATATACAGTATATTAATTAATAATATAACGAGCTTTTCAGAAACATCTATTGGCAGTATTTTTTTTTTTTTTTTTGCAATCCAAGGGGCACCACCTGAAATCTTGCCTAGGGTGTCAAAATGGTTAGGGCCGGGCCTGCTTGGGGAGATGCAGATTCTTAGTTTCTTGGCAGCTTGGTGGTTAGAGAGGGGAGAGAGTTCAGCATCCTAACAGCCTGGTGGATGAAGCTGTTGGTGAGTCTGGTGGTGCAGGAATTGATGCTTCTGTACCTCCTCCTCCCAGAGAGCAGGAGGCTGAACAGATATGTCTTATTGCGTCTTACTTATATGTGTTGAATGCAGCTGAGCAGGTAAATGATGAGAAGAAATGGCCCAAATTTCTGAGGGAATTCAAGTTTTGCCCAAACATTTACACTGCATTTCTCAGTGGCCTTTGTGTCTCAGTCAAAGGTGTCAGTGCAGTTTAATGGAAGGATTGGTCAGAAAGGGTCAGCAGGTCTGCGTTAGGGCAGTTTGAGGGGAGAAACACTCCTCTAGACAAAATTGTCCCTCCTCTGTGTCCTGCAGCCTCAGCAGTGTCCAGGATGGATCCAGGTGAGCACAACAGGAAAGGCCTCACTCTTGCTCCGCTCAGGTGTGGGGGCCATTCCCTTCAAGTGTTTCCTCTGAAGGTCTCCTGCCACATTTATGCCATATATGGTCTAAAAAGCCTGCAGCATCTCAAATGTTCATAGCAAGCTACTTAGCTAGCCTCTTGTACCTGTGTTTGAATTGCACATGCTGCATTTTTAGTTCGTTAAAAGCCTGATATGATGTTAAAACTGAGCTCAAAAAACAAGATTTTCAAAAGCTGCTCAAAAGAAGAGGAGGGACAGTGGATACATGAGGCAGAGTGAATAAATGGTACAGAGAAAGGACATTGAATACATGGTACAGAGAAGTTAGATGCAAGAAGAGGATGCAGAGGATAAAATGATAAATAAATGCGTGTGGTGTATCGTAGATAAAAAAGGAGGAAGCCTGCTCTGATTGGGAACAGATCTTCATCTTTAACTGCATTGGTCTGACTGTGTTAAAATGTTAAGGCTAATCAAAGTCATTCAAATGTTCAGATTTCATGTTTTAAAAAGACTCTACTCTTACAAATCTAGGTTTTATGGATGAAAGCTGGTGTCACTCGTGTGCTCTTCGACACCTGCAGCAGTGATTCAAACATTCGAAGGATCAGAGACAGGAAGTCAGGAAGTTACTGTTAATGTTTTTAAAGGGTCCATATTCCGCTATTTTCAGATCTATATTATAATGTTTCCTCTTCACAAAAAGACCTGGAGTTGTGTTTTGTTTCATTTACACACGTTTGACAGACAAATCCTGTATATTTATGCTGATTTTATGCAGTAATACAGAAAGTGCTGCACTGTCTTTTAAACTCAGTACATATTTGTTAGAATCAGTTGAAGTGAAGCACTAAACTGTGTTCATCTGAGGTTAGGTTAGGTTAGGTCGCTTTATTCGTAGGTAAATTTGTTTTGTAGATTTGAAATGTCCCACATTTCATATCTCATTCATCCAGACTCTACACAATAAACACATATAATAACACAATAAAGTGTTACAGTGCTCCAGTGCAGAATGGTTTTGTTCCATAAATAATTCATTCATTCATCGGGTTAAAAATCACAATAAATATACAACACGATTCTCCAAGACAGCGTACTAAAATCAATATATAAATAGATTACAATCTGAGGGGAGAATTTGAATATATTTGTAAATGATGAGTGACCAATGAGCTCTTCTTTTCACATGTGTCATTGAAATAAACAAATCTGATTGGACGATTATGCTTGGTTCTAGCTCAGGGTGCGACAAACGGAGTACTGACCAGACTTATATTAATCTGTATAAAAATATGAATCTGTATAATAATACGGAGATATATCAGTCTGGACAACATCACTGGATAAACTGTGTCTTCATCATGAATTAAGTCTTTGTTTATGCTTTATTAAAGGTGCACTATGTAACATTTCTGGTGAAGAGTCCATCGGCTGCTTGTTTCCACAGAGATGGTAATGCATTGCCAAAATTGTTCCCCACTGTGACATTAAACAAGCAGATAAACATATGGAAGAGCAGATGGCACCTCCATACCAAGTTACAGGTCAGATCTGTGGAGAGGGGACCCCACATATAGTAAGAATCCATGTTTTTCCATGTGATTTTGGTTAATAAAAACATTATTATAAAGTGGTGCCAAATATGATTATTGTCTTGTTATTCCATTGTTGCCACACATGTGTCCCTCCCTCTCTTGTTTGTCCCTTCTCTCGTTTCCTACATCCTCGTCTCCTTTCTTCTCCTCTCTCCTTTCCTCGTCTCCTCGTCTCCTCTCCGCTCGTTGGCAGTAGCTCAGTCTTTAGCGCAGATCAGAGCCTGACACAAACTCGCTTGATGTTTCATTTAGGGAGGACATGTCGGAGTGTTTCTGTGTCGCAGTGAGTCAGCGGGAGGCGCAGGCAGACATGGAGAGCAGGGCATAGAGGAGACGCTTCGAAACAAGAGCCCCCACAGTCTGGTGAGTGGCGTACCATGTTGTTTTACTCAGATCTGATTGTATGAGTTTGAGTTTTTCATTTGGAAATACCGGTACTGGCTAATTGTGCTCCGAAAACAGTGTGTTCCTCTAGAATTTGAATCATTTTTGTTATTTTTGTTTTGTTTTTACTGCTTCGGATTTCAATACAAGTCAAGCGCATGTGCTCTGTTTTGCATTGTTTTTTTTGTGTTTGTGTCTTTGTTTTCTGTATTTATCAGTGGGGTGTAGTACTCTGTTACATTTTACTAGCATGTGTAACTTTTTAGAGAAATTGTACTTTTCTCTCATACTTTTACTCCTACTTGAGTATTTTTAATTGAAAAAAATGTAATAATTTCACTGATTTAAACACTTGTCTTTCTTTCTGATCTGATTTACTTTTTCTCGTTTTTATGTCCTGATTGTGGGCGTTATGTAATGTTTTGGAACATTGTGTAACTGTTGGAACCAACTGATGTTAAGGTGCACTATGTAACTTTTCATCTCCAGGGATATGTTATTGCTTTGGTCAAAGTCAAGTTACAGGTCAGATCTGTGGAGAGATGACACAGATGCATGTTTTTAAATGTATTTTTTCCATTAAAAACACATGTGATTAAGAATTGTTAAATAGATATGTTCAATGCCATATGGAGGAAAGCCAAAACATCTCCATGGAGACGAGCAGATGACATACGCTCTGTAGAAAAGTAAAAGTTACATATTGTGTGATGGCGGTGTACAGTGCTTAACAAATGTATTAAACCACCGGTCATGAAAGCAAGAAAACATAAATAACTGCATAGTATATCAAAAACTTGTTTCCAATTAACTATTTCATTCTTATTCATTAATAGAATTACCAATTGGAATAACAAAATAGTCCTTGTTGATATTATTATTGATATTTATTATTTTGTGTGAGAGTTTGTGGAGCAGATAACAGCTGTATTCTTGCTGGCTTTGTTTTTATGTAGTTTTTATGTGGTCTCTTTTGTTATTGCGTTCCAAATAGTTTCTCGCTGTTCCCAGAGACTTGCTTTGGATGAGACTTTGGTGTCATTTTTGGAAAACATTCAACTTAAATGTATGGATAGCAACAATAGTTCTATTTTCACATTAAAGATATGGTTTTGATAAAAAGATCTTACATATACTGGCGGATTGACCATTATAGAAACATAAAAATATATTTTGGTAAACAGAAATACTGTTAAATTACATGGCAGCAGTGGCACCTTATAATGGGTGGTGCTCTGATAAATGTGTATATGTGCATGTGACAATGTAACTCCCTGTGTGTATTTGGTCTTTTTCACATATTCACTGTTCACATTTATAGTGTTTAAACATATTTATCATTCCACTTGGTGAAATGGGATGTGTTTAAAGCCCTCAGAGGGGCCGCTCTGGCAAATTAGTCCAGGGTAAACATTGTGAAACCTGCAGCACATTACATATGTACATCTATATGCGTTTGTCCCTGTCAGATAAACAGTCAATAAATCCATCTCTATGGAGACATGCGGCATACCCAGAAGAGTTCCACAGTGCAGCTTTAACATTTTCAGACCCACAGTGTAGCCTCTGTACTCTGCTCAGTGTGCTGCAGCTATATGTCTGTGTACAGTTGTATCTACAGAAGTTATGCTGTGTCCAGAGGGCCCCTGCAGGGAAACACACTGATGGATAAATGTGAAACACTCTGATCCCACTTCCTGTGTCTCACTTACACCAGAGCAGGTCTCGCTGACACCGACACTGTCACAGCTGCAGAGAAGAGGCAGATACAGCGACAGGTCTGCTCACTTCGTCTAAATGGAGGCGATGTGGATTATATTTAGCTGAATGTTTTCTCGTTCTCAGTAAACGAACAGGTCATGCCTCACCTCATCTTCACTAGAACACCGCAAAAAGCTTAAGATGTAAACACTTAAATCTATCAGAAAATGACTTAAAAGTTGTGAAATTATCATGGCCTTTACGAGTATCTTATGATGATGATTCTTCTCTGTTCTCCTCTTTGCCTTTGTGTGTGTTTATTCTTCTGATCTGATCTGTATTCTGCTTGGTATATTCAGACTTTGTCCTTGAACTTTGTGTGTTTCATGTCTTTGCCCCTGGTGAAGCCTCCAGCTGTGTGTTCTGTGTGTTCTGTGTGTGCGACTGTACAACTGTAATGTGTCAGCTCAGACCTGCACTATCAGACTCACCAGGAATGCACATTTCAGGCCTTTACTGCGGCAAAAAAAGGCGCATTGTGTAACTTTTTGGGTGTAGTGTGGAAGATCATTTGTTTTGTTTGATAAATTTCTCACTTTGAATTTTTTAACTCTGCAAAAACATGTTTGAATTATTTTTATTCTGAATGTCGGTTGCTGAAAATGATATATATATATTCAGTGCAAATATTTTCAAGGCTACAAATTCAACAGTCAAAATGTCAAAAAAGGGTAAAATTCACTTGAAAAAATGCACAGGTCAAATCCAAGATGCCAAGGCAGAAGCAATCGAGTGGATCTTTGCTGTGAAATTTTACCCTCTGAATTTTGACGGTTGAATATGAGGGCTTAAAGATATATTTGTAAGGAATATTTAAGGTTTTATTTAGGTGAAATTCTTGTTGAAATTCAAAAATGTACACATAAAATTTCAGTAATTAAAATTCAGAGTAAAAACAATTCAAACATCTTTTGTTTTGTTTTGTTTTTTAGTTAAAAAATTCAAAGTGAGAAATTCTAATATTTATAAGTCAGAATCTATTGGAACAAATGATCTTCCATATGTTTGGTTTGCCACATCCTTGTCTCCATGGAGATGTTATTGCTTAGCCTGGAATGTCCCACAATATGGCATTAAACTTATCAACGGGGTGACAGTGGCTCAGTGGTCAGTGAGCCAATGTGAATGAATAAATGTGTTGCCTGCTTCTTTTCACATACGTTTAATGCTGTACATACATCACTCCCTCATTCTCTCCCTCCAACCCTCTCTCCCCTGCATCTCTCTCTCATCTCACCCTCCCCCTCTTTCTTCCTCCCTGTCTCTCCCCTTCTCTTTCTCTCCATTTTTCCTTCACTCTCACGCTCCTGCCTCTCCTTCTCCCCCTTTCCCTCTCTCTCCCTGTCTCTCCTTCTCTCCCTCTTGCTCTCTCTCCCTTTCTCTCCTTCTTTCTCTCATTATCTCCCTGTCTCTTCTTCTCTTCCTCTCTCTCATTCTCTCTCCCTTTCTCTCCCCCTCTCTCTTTTCTTCTCTCCCTCCCCTCTCTCTCTCCCTGTTTTTCCTTCTCTTCCTCTCTCGCTCCCTTTCTCTCACCTCTCTCTCTCTCTTTCTCACTCCCTTTCTCTCCTCCTCTCTTGCTCTCCTTCTCTCCCTCCCCTGTCTCTCCCTGTTTCTCCTTCTCTTCCTCTCTCCCTTTCTCTCTCTCCCTGTCTCTCCTTTTCTCCCTCCCCTCCTCTCTCTCTCCCTGTCTCTCCTTCTCTCCCTCGCTCTGTCCATCCTTCCCTCTCTCCCTCCCTATCTCCCTCTGCCTCACTTCCTCCCTGTCTCTCCCTGCCCTCTTTCTCCATCTCACCCTTCCTCCCTCTTCCTCCTCATCTCCCCCTGTCTCTCCCTCTCTCCCTCGCCTGTCTCCCTACTCTCTGGGTCTCCCTATCTCCCTCCCCCTCTCTTTCTCCTGCCTTCCCCCCAAGTCTCCCCCTGCCGGTCCCTGCCCTGTCTCTCCATTTCACCCTCAGTCCCTCTCTCTCCCTAACTCGATCTCTCTCACTCCATCTCTCCCTTTTTCCCTTTTACCTCTCTCTGTCCATCCTTCTCTGTCTCTCTCTTCCCCCTCTCACCTTCCCTCCCTCTCGCTCCCTGCCTCTCTTTCTCCATCTCTTTCTCCCTCTCCCCCTTCTACCTCTCTCTTCATCCTTTCCTCTCGCTCTCTCTCTCCCTTCCACTCTCTCCCTCTCTCTATCTCTCTCCCACCCTGTCTCTCCCCGCCTCTTCTTGTCTCTCCCTCTTCTCTCCTCCCTCCCTCCGTCCATCCCTCTCTCCTCTCAGAGTCTGGGGGCGGACGTGTTACAGACAGATATTTTCTCTCTATTCAAACTGGTTTCTATAAAAAGCTTTGATTTGTGCCTGTGATTTTGACTCATTGTAACCGGCCTTTCCTGAAAATCTCGACTGCACCAGAAACACTTGGCTTATAACATCTGTAATGCATTTTTATTTTCTGTATTTGATGCATTGGGCCAACTGTTGATGTGTCCTTGAGCAAAACATTTTGTACAAGTTAATTATAATGTTATGTTGGTGGTGCAGAAGAAATACAATGGTGTAGTAAATCTTCAGTAACATTTAATGCGAAAAGGGAGCGTTCATGGCATCGGTACATTACAATTCTACATTCTCCACTCATTTATATATATAACGTATATAACATCCTCTACAGGTCACGTAATAACAGATAGTAAATCAATAGAGTTATTACATTTACATATTTTTAACACAACAATGTCCCGATCACCACTTGAAACCAGACAATTTCATTGAAAACACAAAAAGTACAAATTTCTCACGTCATCTTCATGTAGTTACCATAGAGACTGTATACATAAATTGACATAGCTAACCTGCTACCTGTTCCAAATACATAGGAAGTGAGCATGGGCACGCTTCCGGCTCCATCAAGTCTGGCTCTAATTCAATTTGTACTGAAAAACTGTCAGATTTTTTCTTATTTTTACTTTCATCGGCCACATCAACAGTAAAAGGGAAAAAAATACTTAACTGTTTGTGCAAAAAAAAAAAGAAGGCTAGATTTTTTAAAATATATTTTATATCTATAGGGGGTGCTGTTAGTGAATAAATAAATAAATAAATAAATAAATAAATAAATAAATAAATAAATAAATAAATAAATAATCATACAACACAAAATAGAGCCCAAATTATGTCTTTTTTTTTTTTTTTTTTTTTTGCCTGCCACTTAGGGCTTCCGTACAATCCTCATTTTGGTCTTCAAATTTTCGTATTAACTATTCGGCTCTTTTGTCTATAAATCAGTTCCTATGCCAGATTCGCTACCGTAACTTCCAGCCTCGATGAGCTTCATTTGACTGGAGCCGAACGCTGTGGGTGACGCCACACTCGCTTAGTCCATTTCTTTCTACAGTCTCGTGGCGTGTTCTGAGTCTGTTTATCGACCACTTAGCAATTATTTCACTACTAAATTAGATGACGATTATTTCAATAACCAATTAGTTGAGATTAATCGATTGCCCTATCACAACCCCACAGGTCTGTCAATACTCCAAACAATATTGTTAGGGTTTTTCACACGAACCCTGCAGATGAAAAGTGCATTGTGTAACTTTTCTGGTGGATGGTCCATCAAATGCTTTTCTCCATGGAGAAGTTATTGCTTTTTTCTGGAATGCTTCACAGTATGGCATTAAACCTTTCTATCTTCATGGACCAAACGAGACCAAGTGACAAGTCAGATCTGTGGAGAGGTATCTGCTCACAGCCAGAATACCTGTTTTTTAGGTATTTTTGAGATTTTGTTATTTTTAAAAACCAAAAGACAACTACAAAACAACAGTCAAAGAAGTACCTTAATGATCTATATATTTGTAGTATTTTTTGTATTGTCTAGAGAGGTTTAATAATCAAAATATGGGCGTATATGCCATAAGTAGTACTGAGGTAAATCTTGTTGACAAGTTGTGGTGTTATTAGCATGAGTAAAAATAGTAAACGTATAGCAGTTAAAGTGTCCACATTACGCTATTTTCTGATCTATGTTATAATGATGTTTCCGCCTTGTGATGTCATGCAGTAATACAGGAAGTGCTCCACTGCATTTTCAAACTCCACACACCTTCACCAGAATTATTTGGGTAATTTCAGCCCTGAAATGTTCAATCTCATGACTTAAAGCTCATAAGAACCATTCCAAATATAGGCACTTTAAATAGAAAATTGTTAACTATGAATATTAAAAGTTAAAATATGTTTGCATAGGAAGAAAACGTTGTATTTTTTCTCATAACTTTGCAAACATGTCAAATTTCGCCGACGCCTCATCTGAATTCAAAGAGTAAACAGAGAAATCCCAGAATGCCGTGCTTCGTTCTGTTGTTATGTCACACATTAGAAACAATGATTAAGATTCTCAGTCGGATCAGAATGTTTTGTGTTGATGTGACAGACGCTGCCTCCCGCTGTCTCCCTCCCTCTATCCCTCTATCTCTATATCACTCTCTCTGTTCTTTCTCTTTCCTGTCATTCTGCCACTTCTCTCTCACTCTCCATTCTGTTTTTCGTTCTCTCTCCCTCTTTCTGCGTCTCTTTTCCTGTCACCTTTCTCCTCTTCTTTTTCTCTCTAGCCCCTCTCTCTATTTATATTTGTCTCTCCTTTTTTATTCACTCTCTCCTCCTTCTCTCTCCATCTTTCCATTATACCATCTCTTTCTCTCTGTTTCTCCCAGTTTCCCTTGTTCCCTCTTTCTCTTTCTCTACTCTCTCTGTCTCTTTTTCCTTTCTTTCTCTCTCTCACCCCTTCTCTTCTTCTCTCTCCTCTCTCTTTTCTCTCTCTCTTTCTCTCAGAATGACCAAGTTGCTCTCGCTCTCTTCTTTCTAACTCTTTCTCTCTCTCCTCCCTCTCTTTGGCATTTCAAATCATTCATCTCGCTTTCCCTCTATCTATCTATCTATCTATCTATCTATCTATCTATCTATCTATCTATCTATATCTCCTGTTTTTCAGAACACCCTGGTAACTCTCTTTCTCTCCCTCCTCTCTCTTGTTCTCATTTAATCTACTCTCTCTTTTTTCACTCTCTCTCTCCTCTTTCTTGCTCTCTACCTCCTCTCTCTTCCTCTCTTTCTGTCAGCTATCTCTCTCCTCTTGTTCCCTTTCTCTTCTTTTTCTCTCTTCTCTCTCACTATTTACTGTACATGTCTCTCCTTTCTTATTTACTCTCTCCGCCTTTCTTTCCTCCTCTCTCCATCTTTCCCTCACACCTTCTGTGTCTTTCTCTGTCTCTCCCAGTGTCTCGGTGTTTCTCTTTGTGTCTTTCTTCCCTTTCTCTTTCTCACCCTCTCTCTTCTTATGTCTCTCTTCTCTCTCTTTGTCTCAGAATACCCATGTTGATCTCTCTCTTCTCTCTAACGCTTTCTCTCTATCTCTCCCTCTCTCTCCCTCTCTATCTATTTATCTCTCTCTCTTTCCTACTGTCATTCTCTCTCTTTCTCATGTCATCTATCCTCTCGTCTGTCTTTCAGAACGCTCTCTTTCTGGTTTCTCTCTCTGCCTCCCTCTCATCTATCCCTTTCTCTGCTCTCTCTTTCTCCTGTCCATTATTCAGAACACCCTGCTTACTCTCTCTCTCTCTACCTCCTTCTGTCCATCTCTTTCTTCTTTCTCTCTCTCCTGTCTGTCTTTCAAAACACACTCTTGTCCTCTCTTTCTCTCGCTTCCCCCTCTTTCTTTCTCCTCCCTTTCACTCCTTCCTCTCTCTCCCCCCTTCTGTCTCTCTCTCCTCTCTCTTTCTCATTTAGTCTATCCTCTCCCTGCCTTCTTGGTTACTCTCATCTCATTCTCCCTCTCCCTCCTCCTTCTCTTGGAACGTTACTGGTTACTTACTCTCTTTCTCTCTCTCTCTTTCCTTCTCCTCCTCTCTCCTCCCTCTCTCCGTCAGAACGCTCCAGTTTCCACACTTTTCGAGCCTCTCGTCAAACTCCTGAAACGCTGCGGCGACATAAGAGGATTTTGTGATCGAGAGCTCGCCCCCTGGTGTTCGGTGAAAGTAGGACGGACGGAACTGACGAAAGACGACAAATAAGGCACAATTGACAGGTCTGTTGCTGTGGCAGAGTGGTTAGCCTGCCTCCCCTCTCCTCAAGTTATGGTAAAACAAAATATTCACATCTGATTTAGAATTTGACGTTATTATAATCGGAAGTTGCTGTTTTTTTACGTTGACAAAAGCCTTACACAAGTCTTTTTTTTCCTTAATTTGAACCCTATGAGGTAGACCTGGTTTTGTTCTAGTTTAATCCTGGTCTGGTCCAGGTTTAGTCCTGGTTTAATTACGGTTTAATCCCAGTTTTTATGCGGTGAATGCACTCTTCATCCAAGGCCGGATTATCCGTATGGGCCATTGGAACAGTGTCCAGGGGCACCAACCATTCACGACCAGTGGGGGGCACCACAAGACACAAACTTTAAATATATTTTTCGTAAATTTGCATGTTATTCAAAATGTTAAATGAACACACATAACTCGTCATTAACACTAATTTCATAATAACAACAACAATAATAGTGATAATACTGAACAAAACAAATCAACAATACAGGACCATATTTACTGGGTTGATGCAGTTAGTAAACTACAAACGAGAAATGTGCTTGTTTATGTGGAATATTTTCATTTTATTTTAAGTAAGCAGGCATGTGGACAGAAATTTGGGGGCCTGGGGCAAGAAGACGCACATAGCCCCCCTCCAATTTAAATTAATGGAAAGAGGGTCCAGTTCTGGGCCTCTAACACCCTTGAATCTACTGTCGAATCTATTACCCAAGTACAAATAATAGTACATTGCAAAAACTCCTCCCAAAAGTACAATGTTTTCAAAAAATGTAATGTTACTGACTGTTACCCAGTGTTCATTTTATCAAGAAATGTTTAGTTTTGACTGTTGATTTATTTATTTAGATTTTTTCATCAAATGCTTTGTTTTAGACTATTTTTAGTTTGCAATAACGTCATGCAAATTTAGCCAAATAAATGCATAAGAGTCATTTTTAGTCATCCAGAAGATCGTTTATTATTTATTTGAATTTTAACTATATGACGCACACAAAAAAGAACTAAGACCAAACATTCAAAATTGGCTCTTGTGAGTTTTAAAGTCAAAAACAGACCTGGAGTTGTGTTTTGTTTCATTCAATCATTTAATATTAGTCTAAAATCTCCACTTTGTGATGTCATGTAGTGGTCGTCATCTTTAGGTCATTAGAGAGGGCTGAAATTATCCAAATAATTCAAGTGAAGGTGCATGGAGAGAAGAACTGCAGGGTAAACACTTGTGAATGAAATAAAACGCAACTCCAGGTCTGTTTGTGATGAAGAAACAACATTATAACACATCATAAAACAGCGTAAAATGGAGCAGTTAAGCTTAATTTCACTGTAACATCTCTGTGTCCACTGTTTTAATCCTGTTTGAAACCCCTCTCCCTGAATTAGTGCGAGTTTCAGCCCCTAAACTCTGATGATACACAGCTCCTCGCAGCAGCAGAAAGAACAGGAAGCCGAGTGGACAAAGAGACAGGCGCAGTGCTCATGAGTCACCACCGGGCGGGGTGTCTCCTCTCCGCAGTCTCCGGCACAGCTCAGCCTAAACACTGCAAACGTATAGACTGGTTTAATACTGACGAGCGCGGGAAAAACCAAGGACACTGAGCACACGGCGGCTAAAGAGGATAAAGAATGAAGGAATACAATATAGGGGCGTTTATATGTCATAGTTTGGTCTTGAATTGGTTCTAAAGTGGACTTGGTTTGGTCCTGTTCCAGTGGTGGAAGGTAACAAAGTAAAAATAGTAAAGTAATGTACTAAAGTTTAAAAAAAATGTGTATCTGTATTTTATTTAAGCACATTTTACAGTGGATACTTTGTACTTTTACTTCACTACATTCGAGAGCAGGTATTTTTATTTTGTCCTCCATGACATTTTTAACATTAATGTTCAGGACCTGCTGAAAAGGGTTTATTTTTAACACATTCATAATTACAGCAAACAAAAATATGCAGATAAAAGCTGAAAATTCAAAAATTCAACACAAATCTGTATCAAAATCAGTACTTCTGAAGCCTTATAAGACCTCAAAATGTGTGAAATACTTTTGCTTCTTATTCTTTAAGTACATTTTGTAACTGGTGCTTTAACACTTTCATTTGAGTAGATTTTTTCTTAGCCCTGGTCTATCTCATATTTAGTCTCAATTTTGAGGTGGTGAATGCGCTGAAAATGGAACTGGGTCCTATATTCTGTTCTATGTTATAATGTTTTATGATGTTCCTTCATCACAAACAGACCTGGAGTTGTGTTTTGTTTCATTCACGCATGTTTAACACAAACTCTGTTTCTCACCAATTCTCATGCAACGGATCTGCCCATTCATAAGTTGTGTCTGTAAATGTGAGACACCAGATACAAATTTGAAATGAAAAACAAAAACCTAATAAAAAGCACGCACCAGGGACTACAGATGGAAATGAACTTTAGTGCAACAGCGTGGCACAAGGCATCGCTCCTGTTAAGGTTAAAGTGTATTGTGCACTATCCCTGTCTCATAAATAAATTCAAATACCGTGTTTTCTGGACTATAAGCCGCTACTTTTTTCCCAGGCTCTGAACCATGCGGCTTTTAGTGCGAAGCAGCTAAGTTTTGATTTTTTCTTCCACCGCTAGGGGCGCTCTAACCGGAATTTCAAAAACAAGGTAGACGGAGAAGAATATGCTTCTTTTTATTTAGCAGATATAACAGGCACGACAAATTACTAACTGGTAATTCTTTTCAAATCCTCACCCCTTCATCATGAAAAGTACATGAAGGAGTTTGTATGATGCAAGTTTTAAGTTGAAGGCATCGATCTTGCTCCAGGAAGGAAACCGCTGTAGAGCCCTGCACCCGCGGGACCAGCGGGACCCAACACAAAACAGTGCAGCACGGGACCATGGATGTAATAAGAGCATCTGAAAGAACATTCTGAAAGCTTATTGCAGGCGGGAGCGCGACCGCACAGCGCGGGCGGTAGTGGTACTGAAGACTGCGGGATTGTGTCCCTCGCAGACCTCTACTGTGCTGTTGCACGTAAGCTCGGCGTCAGCGGAGATGATTAAAGTGACTTGTGGTTTCACTGCACAGGAGAAATTTTGGTCATCAGTTACCGGTTATTTTCTGTTTTTGACCCGTTTTAATCAGCACAGTTGCTGCCGTGTTAAAAGGCACTGTTTGGAAAGAATCTGTCAGGGTACATAAATGTGCATTTACAGTACAAAATCATTCTGTATATGCAGTAAATATCTAATTTTTCAACATAGATATCAGCAGCTTATAGCCCGGTTGCGGCTTGTACAACTTTTTTCAATTTTTTTTTAAATAGCGTGGGTGCGGCTTATATACCGGTGCCTCAATAGTCTGGAAAATACGGTAAATAAATAAATAAAAACAGAAAATCTGATTTTATTTTTGCCTACTACTGAAATACTGCAAAAATACACCTTAAAACTAGAAAAATACACTTATTTTAGGTTGAAATTAGGGCTGTCAACGTTAACGCATTAACACATGCGATTAACCACAAAAAAATTTCAAAAAAATTTATTTTGAACGCACATGCTCCTTCCTCTATGGAAAGTGCGGATGGTGACCTCAAAGGTGGCGCAGGTTATTCGGTCAGCGATCAGGTCTGTCCATATGGGACTTTAGATAAAACTGAGGTAGTTTGCAGATATTGCAGCAATGAACTCTCTTTCCATAGAAACACAAGTTTAAAATACCATCTTAAAGCAAAACACATGTTTGATTCAGCGGCCGCAACGACGCTACTTGTACCAACAACAAGCCGAGCATGACAAACCACATTGGCGGAGTGCACCCGCGGCAATGTTATCAACAAAACGACCAGCGATAGAAAAATGTCAATAATATATCTTTTTGATAATAAATTGCCTTTTTGTCAATTTTTTTTTGAAGAATATTTAAGTGCGGTTAATTGTGATTAATCAAATTTGTGATTAAAGTGTGATTAATCTGATTTTAAAAATGAATCATTTGGCAGCACTAGTTAAAATACACTAGAAACAAGTTACTATAGTAGTAGTAGATGATGTATCTACTACTACAATAGTAATGGTAGCAGTTGTAGTAGTTGTAGCAGTGATATTTTAAAGGTCCTATATTACACAATGTCATTTAGTGATAGTTTTCAAGTGAACAGCTACTTTTTACCTTTAGTCCAGAAAAGTTCCAGTTCCAGGTCTGAAATCATCCAAATGATTCTAGTGAAGGTATGTGGAGCACTTCCTGTATCAGTGTTTTGCATTGGAGAAAAGAACTCAGCCTAAATGTGCAGGGTTTGTGTGTGTAAAACAAAACAACTCCAGATCTATTTGTGATGAGGAAACATTAGAACATAGATCATGAAATAGTGTAATATGGGCAAAAAATAACTCCTGTTTATTCCTTCCACATTTGTAGTGTTGGCGATAGGTTAAACTCACTGTAGCCTTTGTGTATCTGTGTAGTAGATATGGAGCAGATTTGTCATAGAAACACGTGCCCCCGAGCAAAACACCAGAGAATGATTCACCGCGGCAACCCCCTGAAGGGACCTCCTCTACAGTCTCGTACCGCCTCGGTGTGTCTCTCCGTATACGCCAATATGACGCAGTTTGATACTACGCAGAACCTGTTACAAATACTACATGTATTTGTTTGTTTTTATCTGGTTTACGGTTAAAGATTCCATATGATGCTATTTTCTGATCTGTTATAATGTTTCCTCATCACAAACTCATTCACACATGTTTAACGCACAAACCCTGTAAATTTAGACTGAGTTCTACCGTGTGATGTCATGCGGTAATACAGGAAGTGCTCCACTGTGTTTCGAAACTTCATACACCTTCGCTAGAATCAATTGGGTCATTTCAGCCATGGAATTGCCCATTTCTACTGAATAAAAGGTAAAACGTAGCTGTTAACTTGAAAACTACAAAGTGGAACAGAGAATTTTGAGTTTTGGAGATGTAGACAGACTAATAATAAAGGATTACATAAACATAAAATTACATGTGTGAATGAAACAAAACACAACTCCAAGAATGTTTATGAGGAGGTAACAACATTATAACATGACTTAAAGTTCACAAGAAGCAGTTTTGCGTAAAATAGGACTTTTGACCCATTACAAATACTACATATTCTGTATTTCAAGTGACATCAGAACATGAACAGTCTATAATTCAATCCACTTTTTTATAAACTAAAATACTGTATGAAAACATATAAAACACATAGACCCTTTTAAGGCAGAAGTGGCATTGTTCCCCATTTATTCCGATTCATTCAGACAGGAAACGAAGATAAAAACTTTTCCAACACCAAAATGTCTGGTTGTTGTTGTGTGTGGTTGTCAGAATCGATGTTCTACTGGCGGACTAAAGTTTGAAAGTTTTACTCACTGATCGATAACCTGACAGTCAGACACCATTTGTCAAAGTCAGATTGTGAAGGAAATATTTGCGATCTTTTGACGATAATCCTTTCGCAGAGCTCGACGAGCTGCTGAGTTCTGCCGTACTTCTGTTGCCAAAATGCATGCGCAACCGAGTCTATGTAACCATTGTTTACTGACACTGAAAGGGTCTATAAAACATCATAAAAAAAGTCCTAAGTTCATTGTCTTCTCTATCAATAAAAATGAACTATGATGTTATACTAAAACAAATATTGTGTTTGTTTACTTCTGCAGTAAAATATGATGCTCTATTCAAACCGTAGACTGTATAAAGAAGTACACTAAGGGAGTGTGATGTCACTTATAGCGTTCAGCTCCAGTCAAATGAAGCTCAAAGAGGCTAGCAGTGCCAGGTCCGTATTAGAAATTTATTTAGCAAAATAAAAACACCAGGATCATGTAGAGAAGGTTAATACGAATATTTTAAGACCAAAATGACGATTCTCACTACAGCAGTTACAGAGAGAGGAGTGATGGTTTTTCAATGTAAAGTGAACTGGAAACAGAGTCAATGGACCTGGAAGTGCCCCCATGCTCACTTCCTATTTGGAACACAGCAGCTTGTATTTTACCTTTGTCCATTAATATAAACTGTCTATGATTCAAACACATAGGCACAGACTTGTAACTAACAGCACCATGTAACTTTTGTGGTCAAGGATCCTCCATGTACATGTCTGTATTGTTCCACATTATAACATTAAAAAAATATATATATACCATTGATTAAAAGTGCATTATTATTCATCCGTCACCTGCTTGTTTCTATGGAGATGCCATTGCTCTGTCTGGAATGTTCCACAGTATGACATTAAGCAGCATTAAACAGTAACAGGTGGTTTTATAGCTCAAAAATACATAGGCATTCTAACTGTGAGTGGCTCTCCTCTCCACAGATCTGACCTGTAACTTGGTCAGGTTTGGTCTCCATGAACATAGAAAGATTTAATGCCACACTGGGAAACATTCCAGACAAAGCAGTAACATCTCCATGGAGAAAAGCAGAAGTGTTACACAATACACCTCTAAGAGCACACTGTGTACTTTTTCTGGGTTCCTCGCTTGCTCGTTTCCATGGAGATGTTATTGCTTTGACAGGAATGTTCCATAGTAAAGCAGTAAACATTTTAAATCAGGTGAAGCCAAGTTACAGGTCAGATCTGTGGAGAGAGCGAAATGACCCTGGTTTGGTCTCCATGAAGATAGAAAGGTTTAATACCATACTGTGGAACATTCCAGACAAAGTAATAACATCTCCATGGAGAAAAGCATTTGATGGACCCTCCAAAAGAAAAGTTACACAATGCATCTTTAAATTTAAATTAAAGTTGCTGCTTTTGTTTGCTTGTTTTGCGTTATATATATATATATATATTTTTTTTTTTTATTTTGCAATAAACACTTCTTGTCTCCTTGGAGATAGATACCTGGAGACAAGCTAGTGACTGACCCTTCACTAGAAAAGTTACACAATGCAGCTTTAAATTTAAATTAAAATAGCTGTTTTTTGTTTGTTTGTTTGTTTGTTTGTTTGTTTGTTTGTTTGCAATAAACACTTAAATACATGTGATCTCATCTTTGCAGATCTGACCAATATCTTGTCCTGATGGTGTCACCTTCTTGTCTCCATGGCGATAGATACCTGGAGACAAGCTAGTGACTGACCCTTCACTACAAAAGTTACACAGTGGAGCTTTAAAACCACAGGATAAATATGACACATTTGTGGACCCAGTCTCCTGTATATAAAGCTTAAACATATAGAAATCTAGTTTGTATGTTTTGATCAAATACACATTTCATACATGTCACCCCCCCCCCCCCCCCACACACACACACACACACACACACACACACACACACACACACATTTGATTTCCTTTGCTTTCTCTCTTTCTTTTCCTGCCCATACACACATCCCTGTTTTATTCTCGCTGCATTCATGAGACAGTGTTGCCATGGAAACCTGCTCGGAGCACGCTCACTCTGTCTCCTATCTCCTATCCTCTTATTTTCCAACCAGCCAACCTGCCTACTACAACCGCCTTTCCTAACGCCGCCGCGGAATTTCCGAGATCCCAAACCAGACTGGAATTTTTCAGATTTTCGGGGTTAGATTTTTGAACAATTTATTGATTATTTATTTGTGTCTTTTTGTCCAGTGACATCACTCCAGTGCACAGGCATCCCAGCATCACCGAGGAACTGTAGAGAACAGAGCGGAGACGAAAGGGAAAAGAGAAGGAAAGAAAAAACGCCAAATGACAATCTAGGGAACAAGCGGAGGAGACGAGAAGGAAACGAACCGAGGAAGCGAGGAAGCAAGGAAGGAAGGAGACGAGAACCAGCGGATTAGCGTTGGATGGAGGTAGCCTGGTCCACTAAGACGAAGAACAAGCAGAGAAGATGGATTCAAAAAACAGAAACGTCCCTCCAGGTAAGACATCACACTTTGAAATTCGCGGTGAGAATTTTTGAACAATTTTCCACGTTTTTTTTTTCAAATTTGGAGCATTTGAACATTTTGAAAAAGTCCACAGCTGTTGCTACCCCCCAGAGAGCTTGAGATGTCAGTCCATGTTTATGCACGGGTCTTGTTCAGGTATAGGGGGCTGCTGCTGTGGAGAATTGCATCGACATTGGTAGTTAAAAGTCTATACCCTGTCTGCTCTGTATTGATTTTTGGATTGCGTTAGGACTTGGTTAATCCGATGACAATTGCAGTAAACACAATCTACTCCACACGCTTTGAGTATAATAATGAAAGTATTGTTGCGGGGTTATATAAAGGACTCTCCATTTTGTGACAATGCAAGTAATTAGACAACTATACTGTAGCTAGACTTGTTAACAATGTGAAAATCGGTTCGTTCTTTGGTAGAAACCAGAATTAAGCAGCTTTGTAATGAATTCGAATATGAAATTTTTGAGTCTTTACCAATGTTGTTGCGTTTAAAGGGCCCGGATTACTGTATTTTCTGTTATAATGTTGTTTCCTCTTCGCAAACATACTGTACCTGGAGTTGTGTTTTGTTTCGTTCACATGTCAACGTCAACGGCGAGAATCCGTTGGTTAAAATCAGATCGGGAATTGCTAAACAAAAGGTAAAAAGGTGGATGTTCACTTGAAAACTACCGCTCCGTGACATCACAAGGTGGAACAGAGCGTTTTGAGGTTTGGAGATGTAGGTGGACTAATAATAAAACTTACTCAAACATGTGAATTTAACAAAACACAACTCCAGGTCTGTTTTGATGAAGTAACAACATTCCAAAATGGTTTAAAGCTCACAAGAGTCAATTTTGTATATTGTGGGATTATAAAAAAAAAGATTCTCCATTTTGTGGCAACGCAAATTGACCAGGGTCTCCAACCTTTTATCTCTGGTGAACTACCTTTACGAAACAAAAATTCCAAAGAGCTACTCATTTTAGCGATTGCAAGATATTGAGTAAATATACGAGCCTTTAGATGGGTACTTGGGGTTTGTGGATATAAAACATTTACACAATTATTATCCATTTATTAGTGCACAAAGATAGGCACCAAAATTATACATTTACAGTGGAGAGTTACTGGTTGGAAACCCCTGAATTAAACAATACAAACAGATAGACAACAATATGAAACTGACAGTACAGATTTAGCTCTTTTCCTTATCAAAATGAAAATATAGAATATTGAAAGTACCTTCTGAGCCTTAGCCAACGTTATTTCAATTATATTTGTATACCTGTGTTTAAAGGGGAACAGTATAACATGGTCTATGGAGGTGTCATTACTTTTATCAGAAATGTTCCACAGTATGGCATTCATTGCGATTATCTCCATCCATGGTCTATCTAAGAAATAATGAAGGGTACACGATGTAACGTTTCTGCTCCTGGGTCCACTACGGTTTGTTTCCATGGTGATTATATGTATTGTTTGTTTGGAATATCACACACTATAGCATTATCACGACGCAAAGTTACAAGTCTGATCTGTGGAGAGGCGAGCTTCCTCACTCGCAGTAAGGCCGCGCGTTGTTGAAAGTATTTGTGTGCCCAAAGTAAAATAAATGCTAAATATAGACCTACAACCTTGATGTCACACCTTGAAACATTGCAAGTTATAACATCTCCATGGAGACAAGCACATGCAAAGTTGCACAGTGCATCTTTAACCATTGTACTAAGAAACTACTGGTGAGATGTTTAAGATACAGTCATATGAAGTCACAATATAGTTTTCGTGTTTGCGTCTCATTATTAAAAATCGACAAATCTACTATTGTATTCACTTTTTGACACTGTTTTCTGATTTTAACCTTTCTATATTTATTTATTCTCTATTTACTGTACATTTGTAGTCAAGTGTTTGTTGTTTATTCACAGATATCTTGCATAGAAAGTCCCAAAATATACCCTTAAACATCTTTATCTTTAGCATTTACTTAATCAAAGCCAAATCACCCCGTTTTACTGTGGGCGGCCTCTCCACAGCTCTAACCTGTGACATGACGCCACCAGGTTGTCTGCGTAAAAATGCATTTTTAAGATGGAACTTTTTTGAAATTTGAAGTTTTTTCTTTTTTTTTACTTTTAAGGAAAATATCCAATTTCACATCTATAACTAATTGTAACGACGATTCAACAAAATGGTCACAGGTTCAAACAATTTATGCTCAAGTTTCACAGTGCATAAATTTCACATTAAATTGCTTGAATATGCGTAATAACTACACGTTTATTACTCTTAATAAAGCATGAACAAAGACGATGCTCTCGTAATGAACAAACATTTATTAAGAATGATTCAGACTTAGTTAACCCAAACTTCAACTCCTTACTTAAGTAGTTACTAAGCCTGAATCATTGTTTATAATATATTTCTTCATTATCAATTCAGTTTTAAGTCTTTGTTCATGCTCTATTAAGGCTAATTAAGTAGTTAATAGTAGTAGTAGTAGCAGTAGTATTGATGTAGTTGAATTGCCAAAGAATAGTTGTGTAAGCATTTGTATGTATTTACAGCCTAAATGACTGCAAAATGTCAATTGGAGAATGTTTGGTAACACTTAACTACACTTTGAATAGCCATAATAAAGCATGAATAAAGACTAACTTCTTAATGAACAAATAGCTTATTAAAGGGCCAATATTGCGCTGTTTTCTGATTAAAATGTAGCTTTCTCATATTAAACAGACCTGGAGTTGTGTTTTGTTTCATTCACACATGTTTAACACACAAACTCTGCAGAAAACACTCTGTTCCACCTTGTGATGTCATGTGGTAATACAGGAAGTGCTCTACAATGTTTTTAAACTCCAAATACCTTCATTTGGATGATTTCAGCCCTGGAATTGCCCATTTCTAAGCTAAAAGGAGCTGTTCACCTAAAACTACCACTACTGGAGATGTAGACAGACTAATAATAAAAGATTACTCAAACATGTGTGAAGGAAACAAAACTCCAGGCCTGTTTTCAATGAGGTAACAACATCATAACATGGCTTAAAGTCGCATGTCACTACTTTACCGTTCAGATCTGTGGAGAGTCGCACCTATTCACAGAAGGAATGATTGTATTTTTGAGCAACACACTGCAAATTTCCCTGACCTGGCCAAGATTTTAAAACTTATTCCAGGTTATTCATCTTGTTTTCAGATTTATTATCGACTTACTCGTCCTGAGACTGCTTCATTCTCATCTAGGGGGAGTTTATTTTAAGAGATCTTGTCAGGTAAAATGATCTGTCCAGGCAGCAAGATAATTTTTACTACTTTTAAATCATTGTCTGATCAATTTAAGTGTTTATATCTTACGTTTTTGTGTAATGAATTAAAGCAAGATATTTAATGTCATACCAGGGAACGTTCCAGGCAAAGCGAGACAAGCACTAAACGGACAGTCCAGCGGAAAAAGTTGCGCAGTGCACATTTAAAGCTTTGCGTGATATAAGATCTTTAATACTCCTGGCTCCATTTCTTCATTGTGAATTAAGTCGTTTTCAAGGCTAATTAAACTGTAGTTATGAAGCGATATAGGTTAGTTTTTGCAGTATTCCCACAGAACCACGGGTCTTGCATGCCTTCTCATTTATTGTTGGCGTAAACGAGCGTAAAACATCTTCACTTGTTTGCTTCTATGCGCCACAATACAAAAATAGGGACATTGATTTCCTGCACAGTGCTTCAGGAGAGGAGCCGAGAACATACGTGGGCTGAGTTTTTAACCCTTGGCGCCACGGCCAGAGAAGAAGGAGAAAAGAAAAAAAAAAAAAAACGCCGCAGATTCGGTGACGCCAGCTGCAGGTTAGAATGTAAACTATCGCACGCCCTTCGAGGCTCTTTTCGAACATTGCTCAGCTACATCTGCGCGTCTCCACGGCAACGCGGGTCTGGAAATAACAAACTTTGACCTCTCGTCCGACCGGAGAGGGGGGAGCGGTGGAGGATGATGCAGACATAATGGGAGAAAAGAGAAAGAGGAAGAGAGAGGAAAAAAGAGGGGCGCAGGACTGGTGACATACAGAAAATCCATACAGTGTGTTTGGTTATGTTTGTTCTATAATGAGTAAAAACAAACTGTAAATCTACTGAAACAAAAAGAAAATACTTAAAAATACTAACAAAACTACTTGGAATGTTCCGCGGCATAGCTTTAATCTTCATTTATTTAATCACATGTGTTCTTATTGCTCAGAAATCCCCTGAAATACATGCATTCTTACTGTGAGCCACGTCGCCACTCTGCAGATCTGACTTGTATCTTGTAAGCCTAGTAGCTCACCTATGTTCCAATGTCATTTCTTCATCACAAACAGACCTGGAGTTGTGTTTTGTTTCTTTCACACATGTTTAACACACAAACACTGCATATTTAGTTCTTCTCTCCAAACAGAAAACACTCTGTTCCACCTTGTGATGTCATGTGGTAATACAGGGAGTGCTCCACTGTGTTTTTAAACACCATACACCACTAGAAACATTTGGATAATAAGATAAGATAATCACTACTACAACAATAAATACTCAAACAATAAATGCTAAAAACAATAAATACTATTAAAAAACAATACTAAAAAAATAAAATCAATCAATTAAATACTGTCCCAGTTTAACTGTCGACTTTTAACTGTATGTTTTAATTGTATTTAATTTATTTATGTTGTTGTAAGGCGACCTTGGGTGACCTGAAAGGCACCTAATAAATAAACTCTATTATTATAATTACTAGTATTAGTGGTGGTAGTAATAGAAGTAGTAGTAGTACTAGTAGTAGTAGTAGTAGTAGTAGTAGTAGTAGTAGTAGTAGTAGTAGTAGTAGTAGTAGTAGTAGTAGTAGTAGTAGTAGTAGCAGTAGTAGTAGTAGTAGTAGTAGTAGTAGTAGCAGTAGTAGTAGTAGTAGTAGCAGTAGTAGTAGTAGTAGTAGTAGTAGTAGTAGTAGTAGTAGTAGTAGTAGTAGTAGTAGTAGTAGTAGTAGCAGTAGTATTGTTATTATTATTATTTTATTATTTTTAAATAATAAGCTCTGGAATCACCAGTCTACTGAACTAAAGATAAAACTGTCGCTATTAACCTGAAAACTACCACTTCATGACATCACAAGGTGGAACAGAGCATTTGGAGCTTTGGAAATGTACCAGTTATTAATAAAAGACTACTGAAACATGTGTGAATGAAACAAAACACAATTCTGGGTATGTTTGTGATCAGTGGCGGAGTTTGCAATTTGGGGGCCCTCATTATAATGCTCGGTTTGTTTGTTTGTTTGTTTGTTTGTAATAGTGTATTTTTATTGTCTGTTTTCCCCTTTGTTCTTAAGACACGCACATCTCTATTTGAATTAGGGTAGACTGGAAACGTGTCCTACTGTTGCCTAATGGTAGCGCCGCCTCTGTTTGTGTTGAAGTAACATTTGAACATGACTTAAAGCTCACAGGAGTCAATATACAGTACAACCTTCAAAGTTGCACTAAGGTGGAGGGTCCTCTACTCCATGGAGATGTTCCGCAGTAGAGCATTCAACATATGTTCCTGCATTTGTTCAATTACAGGAGCTCAAAAACACCTTTAAAACATGATATTTTTACCACGTGCAGGCTCGCTTCTCCATAGATCGGATCATTAACCTGTCTCCGTCGTGAAGTTTATTTCCGCTCCGTGGTGTAATCAAGGTAAAGCGGCGACGAATGAAGTGCCAGACCCTCCACCAGAAAAGAAATTGGACTGCAGCCTCGTTCTGTTTGGTCTGGTCCTGGTCCTGCTTTATTCCATTGATTTAGATTTGCCAATTAAGATGTTCTGACAGTTCATTTGATCAAACCTCTCCTGGGGCCCGGCTAACGACCTCCAGGCCCCATATTCCATCAGTGAGTGGAGCCGCTCGCTGTATGTGGATCAGATTGAAACATGAGCGTTTATTCCAGTTGGACAATAACAGTGAAAGGAGCGTCTCTCTCTCCTCCGAGGAAAACCTGCACGTTTGATTCACTGTTGTTCCCTGAAGCAGAGCAGATGTGGGCCCCTTTAACTCTCCTCTTTCTCTCTTCTCTCTTTATCCCTCTGCTTTTTCGCTCTCTCTCCGTCCCCCGTCTTGCTTCCTCTCGAACTCTTACTTTTCTCTCATGTCTCTCTGTCTCCCTTTATCTCTTTCTCTCTCCCTTTTTGTCTGTCTCTCCATCTCTCTCTGTCTTTCTATTTCCCACTTGCTTCCTGTCCTCCTCTCTCTCTGTCTCACGCCCTCGCTTTCTCTTTGTCTCTCTCCCTCTTGGTTCCTCTCCTTCCTCTCTCTCTCTCTTCCACTGTGTCTCCCTCTGCCTCTCTTTCCATCTCTCTTTCTCTCTGTCTCTCTCCTCTTGGTCTCCCTCTATATCTTTCTCTCTCCATCTCCTTCTCTTTCTCTCTCTGTCTCCCTCTTGCTTCCTCTCCAACTCTCTCCTTTCTCTCTTGTCTCTCTTTCTCTCTCCCTTTCTGTCTGTCTCTCCATCTCTCTCTCCCTGTCTTTCTATCTCCCACTTGCTTCCTGTCCTCCTCTCTCTCTGTCTCACTCCCTCTCTTTCTCTTTGTCTCTCTCCCTCTTGGTTCCTTTCCTTCCTCTCTCTCTCTCTTCCTCTGTCTCCCTCTGCCTCTCTTTCCATTTCTCTTTCTCTCTGTCTCTCTCCTCTTGGTCTCCCTCTATATCTTTCTCTCTCCATTTCTCTCTCTATCTCCCTCTTGCTTCCTCTCCCTCCTCGCTCTTTCTTTCTCTCTGTCTCTCTTTCTTTTTCTCTGTCGCTCTCTTGCTCTCTCCTTCTCTCCCCTTTCTCTCTGTTTCCTTCTTGCTCCCTCTCTTGCTCACTCTCTCTCCTTTCTTTCCTTGCCCTCTCTATCTCCCTCTATCTCCAGTTCTCTCTTTATCTCTCTCATCTGTCTCTCTCCCTCGCTCTGTCTCTCTGTCTCCCTCTTGCTTCCTCTCCCTCCTCTCTTTCTTTCTCACTGTCTCTCTGTCTCCCTCTCCTTGTATCCATCCATCTCTCTTTCCTTGCTCTGTCTCTCTCCTCTCTCTGTCTCCTTCTTGCTTCCTCTCCCATTTTCTCATCTCTGTCTCTCTCTATCTTTGTCTCTCTTTCTCTTTGTCCCTCTCTTTCTCTCTCCCTCTTGCTTCTTCCCCTTGCTTCCTCTCTCTGTCTCTCCCTTTTTGTCTCTATCTCCCTCTTTCCCTGTCTCTCTCTGTCTCCCTCTTTCTTCTTCTCCCTCCTCTCTTTCACTCTCTTTCTCTCTCACCCTTTCGCTTCCTCTTTCTCCTCTCGTTTTCTTTCTTTCTCTCTGTCTCCCACTGTCTCTTTCCCTCTCTCTGTCTCCCTTTCATTCTCTGTCTCTCTCCGCTCTGTCGTCCTCTTGCTCCCTCTCCTTTTCTCTCCTCTCTCCTCTCTCCCCTCTCTCTATCTCTCTCTGTTTCCTTCTCACTCTTTGCTCCCTCTTTCTCCTTTCTCTCCTTTCCCTCTATCTCTTACTCTCTCCCTCTCTCTCTCTCCATTTTTTCTCGCTCCCTTGCTCTGTCTCTCTCTTGCTTCCTCCTCCTCCTCTCCCCTTTTTCTTTCTGTCTCCCTCTCCCTGTCTCTCTCCATCTCTCTCTTTCCCTCTTTTTTCTCTCTGCTCACTGTCTCTCTCTCTCTGTCTCTTTCTTGTTCCCTCTCTCTCTCTTCCTCTCCCTGTCTCTCTTTCCCTCTCTCTCTCTCTCTGACTCTCTCCTCTCTGTCTCCCTCTCCTCTCTTCCTCTGTCTCGGTCTCTGTCTCTTTCTTGTTCCCTCTCTTCCTTTCTCTCCTCTCCCTCTCCATCTCCATTTCTCTCCTCCTCTATCTCTTTCTACCCCTCTCTCTCTTTCTCTCTCCCTCTTTCCCCCCTCTCTCTGTCTTTCTCTTTCTGTCTCTCCTCTGCAGATGTTCATGTGTCTTCTGTCCTTTCCACCTTGTCTAAATCACAGAAGTACAGATGTAGTAATAGTAGAAGTAGTAGTATTGAAGTACTATAAAGGTCCTATATTACACAAAATACATTCTTGTGAGCGTTAACCCATTCTCAAAAACGTGCTTGGCATTTTGCTTCTTTCATGTTTGCGTAACTCTTTATTATGAGTCTGTCTGCATCTCCAAAGCTCAAAATGCTCTGATCCACCTTGTGATGTCATGAAGTGGTAGTACGTTTACCTTTAGTTCAGTTGAGATTGACAATTCCAGGGCTCGAGTCGTCCATATGATTCTAGTGAAGGCGTATGTAGTTTAAAAACAGGGGAGCACTTCCTGTATTACCATATGACATCACAAGGTGGAACAGAGTGTTTTCTGTTTGAGAGAAAAACTCAGCCTAAATCTGCAGGTTTGTGTGTTAAACATGTGAATGAAACAAGAAACAACTCCAGGTCTGTTTGTGATAAGGAAACTACATTATAACGATGATTTAAATGCCGATTGCTAAAAGATATTGATGCTAACCACTCTGCCGCCATACACCTCATGTGTTAACATTATAAAGTGTAAAAATGGTCTTAAGTTTTAAAATCTTAGGGTCAAGTGGAAATTGATTAAAAGTGTTTCCTCTGCTTTCACGGACCTGACTTGAACCTGCTCACATTCATATTCAAGGAGCTCGTTTTACCTTCGTTTATGCCTCCGGGACAAAAAGACACTGTAAATCTCGATTGTTATTGTAGAGTCCGCTGCTAGCATTATCCAGGGAGAGAACAGACTGAAAACTGAGACAAACATGATTATAGAAAGATGAAATTAAATAATGGATTGCATTAAAGGTTCTTTATTACATAAAACTGACTCTTGTGAGCGTCATAGCCATGTTATATTGTTATTCTCAGCAAAAACAGACCTGGAGTTGTATTTTGTTTCATTCACACGTTTGAGTAATTCTTTATCATTAGTCTGTCATCCAAATGATTCTAGTAAAAGTGTGTGGAGCACTTCCTTTATTCCTTCCTGTATCCAGTCTGAGAGAAGAACTCAGACTACATTTGCAGAGCTTGAGTGTGAAACATGTGTGAATGAAACAAAACACAACTCCAGGTCTGTTTGTGATGAGGAAACTACATTATAGATAAGAAAATACTGGAATATTGGCCATAATAATTTGGTTTAGTCTTAATTTGGTCCTGGTTTAGTCTGGTTTAGTCCTGGTTTAGTCTATTTTAGTCCTGGTTTAGTCCTGGTGTACCCTGGTTTAATCCTGGTTTAGTTCCTGTCTAGTCTGGTTTAGTCCTGGTCTGGTTTATTCTGGTTTAGTCCTGGTCTAGACTAGTTTAGTCCTGGTTTAGTCCTGGTTTAGTCCTGGTTTAGTCCTGGTTTAGTCCTGGTTTAGTCCTAGTCTAATCTGGTTTAGTCCTGGTTTTGTTTTGGTTTAGTCTTAGTTTGTCCTGCTTTAGTCTAGTTTAGTTCTGGTTTAATCTTGGTCTAGTTTAGTTTAATCTCGGTTTAGCCTTGGTTTAGTCTGGTTTAATCCTGGTTTTGTCCAGGTCTAGTCTGGTTTAGTCCTGGTCTAGTCTGGTTTAGTCATAGTTTTGTCTTGGTTTAGTCTAGGTTCGGTCCTGGTTTAGCCTTGATTTAATCCTGATTTGCTCTTGCTTTGGTCCAGGTTAAACCCTGGTTAAGTCCTGGTTTAGTCCTGGTCTAGTCTGGTTTAGTCATAGTTTAGTCGGCTTAGTCTTGGTTTGGTCATGGTCTAGTTCTATATTTATTCCCAGTTTAATCGTAATTTTGATGCACAAGTGTGAACATACCTTTAGGATACTGAACCAGATTAAGGCCCCGCTGTGTAACATTTGCAACAATAAATAAATAAATAGACATAAATTAATAAGTTTTTTATCTTAAATAAGCCTGTAGGGGACACGTTTCTGTATTTAATCCTGGTTATAAAAAGTAAAAGTATTAAAAGAAGCCCACCGCAGTGTTCCTCCTCTGTTCTGTTCAGCCGAGTGGAGTCGTGTTCTGAAACGCTCTGTTCCTGTTGATGCTCGGGGTCCCTTCTTTTTTGTTCATCTGCAGCTGCCAAAAACCTCCAGGCTCCAACTGTTTTTATTAAGAAAGACCACAACCCCCCCCCCCCTCACACACAAACACACACATACATACACACAAGACTACGGTGGCCTGCAGGGGACAAGGCATCTCTGGAAAATACTGGAAATACATCAGGCATTTTAGAGCTGTAGGCGTTGGGTAAAATGATCGATTTATCTCCAAAAGGTTCAAATAAGGATGGGAGAAGAATGAGAAATGGAAATAAAAAAATAAGCGACTTCTTAAGAGCTTCCAAATTGTACATTCATTCCTTGATGGGTGAAGTGTCTTGCTTAAGGACACAGAAACAGAATGCGCAACTCCAAGCAGGACTCAAACCACAGCGCTTTGAGATGACGAGTGTGAGCGCCGTAACCAAAGTGGATGTATTGGTCATAGTAGTAGTATAAAGGTGCACTACAGTATATAACTTTTCTAGTGCAGTGCCCTCTACCTATAGATTTGCAGAGAATGTTCCACAGTATGGCTTTAACACATTTATTCAGCATTTTTGTGAGTTTATTACTCCAAAATCTCTTGAAAAACGTCCATTCTTGCTGTGAGTGGGTTCACCTCTCCACAGACCTGACCTGTAACTGTGTCTGGTCGTGTGTCCTGCTCGTCTCCATGTTGGGCGAGATGCCATGCAGGCCATGCAGTGGGACATTTTAATCAAAGCAAGAACATCTCGCAGTAACCTCGCACAGCCAGATGGATTCTCTTGAACACAAAGGATCCATCGTGGCCCCGCTGGTGCGATAGCGCCCGACAGGTGGTGGGTGACCAATCACGTCACAGCCCTGAGAGCCATGTGGAAGCCAAAAGCGAAGCCCAGATGAATCGAAACAAACATGGCGATGTTGATTCATGCACTTCAGAGTATTTGAGCGACAACAGAGACGACTTAGTTTGTGAAAAACAGAATGCAGAAGGTAAGAGCTTTGTGCATTTATGGACAGGAAAAATGTCTGTGTTTTATCTCAGCTGGATGTAACTGAAGTTGTTTTTTTTTGTCTTATTTCACTGTCAGGACGATTTGGCCAATCTGTTGTCATGATACAGTTAAAGTTCTGTTTAGATGTCATTTCTCAAAAACAAGACTAGTGCAGATTTTTCCCTCTGCGTTGGACGTTTGTGACAGATGTGGGGGATCATCTTGTAATCTCGCACATATGTTCTTTTTCTGTCCAGCCCTGACAACCTTTTGGCAGGTTTATTTTGATACTTTGTCTAAAGCAGGCATGCCCAAACTATGGTCCAGGGGCCAAATGTGGCCCTCAGACTCAGAATTGACCCATAGTACCACAAGTAGTACTTTTTACCGAATGATCGTGCATGAACAAAGGTCTGGAGGGTCATTCAAACCTGGTATAAATGCACATATTTGAATTACTCGTTGTTAATATGTGGCCCTTGATGAAAAAAGTTTGGACCCGCCTGGTCTAAAGTGTTGTCAAAAACAGGAAATGTTTCTTTGTATGTGGCTGTCTTCAGTCTTCTGGAAGGCTTTCCTTGTTACTCAACCAACCTGTAACAACAGCTACAGGTTTTGCTGTTTACTTTTTACAAGACTCCATCTCCTCTTACACTGGAAATCAACAAATGCCCCATCCAGTACTCAGTGGGTTAATGAAGTCATGCCCTTTCTGAAATAAATAAACTTTTTTTTTTCTAAGCCAACCCCACCGCCTATTTTTTCATTATTAATTTTAATATTTTTTATTGATTTTTAATGTATTCTTATTATTATTAGTTTTATTATATTTGTTATTAATAATAGTAGTACAATATTTATTACAATTATATTATGTATGACTCTACTTGTGTTCATATTTCTTCAAGGTTTGAGTGATTTGTTTTTGATCGTTCGATAAGTTATGCTCTCTCTGCAAAAAAATGTATTAATTAAAAGTGTGTGTACATGTGCAGTCTGATTGACATATCTATATTTTGTTACACATGAATAAAAATATATGAAACAAAAAAAACAACAACTGTCGACTGTGAGAGACATTCCAGATTGATAATGTGTAGAACTGGTGTGAGCAGGTTACACGAAGTTGCATCGTGCATCTCTAATTTTTGACTATAATAATGCTTTCTTGGTTACGAAATATATTTGAACTGCTCCTGCTATAATGAAATACCTCCTACCTAAAATTCGTGTACCTGTGTTTCTTGTTTCAGACCTGAGCTTCCTGCCCCGGCCGGCCCTGGTGTGGTGTGAGCGTGGCATCCAGGTGCTGCTGACCACCATGGGAGCCTTCGCCGCCTTCGCCCTCATGACCGTCGCCATAGGGACGGACTACTGGCTGTACGCACGAGCCTTCATCTGCAACAGCACCGCCAACTCCACCCAGGATGACTCCAACTCCAACAAGGACAAGAAGGACCCCGGGGCCCTCACGCACTCTGGGCTCTGGAGGATCTGCTGTCTGGAGGGTAAGGGGCCGGGGTACGGGGTCTATGAGCGATCTCATATAATGTTGTTTCCTCATCACAAACAGACCTGGAGTTGTGTTTTGTTTCACACATGTTTAACACACAAACCCTGCATATTTAGGCTGAGCTCTTCTCTCAAGCATAAAACAGTCTGTTCCACCTTGTGATGTCATGTGGTACTACAGGAAGTGTGTCGCAATGTTTTGAATTTCCATACACTTTTACTAGAAACATTTGGACGATTTCAGCCCTCGGATTTTCAATTTCTACTAAACAAAAGGTAAAATATAGCCTTTAACTTCAACCTTCGTGACATCACAAGGTGGGACAGAGCATTTTGAGCTTGGATATATAGACTGACATTAAACCAGGATTATTCAAACATGTGTGAATGAAACAAAACAACAAAATTCCCGCTTTTTAAGGAGGTAACAACATTACAACATGTCTTAAAACTCAATTTCATGTCAATTTCGTATTCTAAAAACACAAGCCTTCTAAACTAAACTTTGTCTATAGTCTTAATATACTCTGTAGCTTGAAAAAAAACTGGCTTCAAATATCAAATCCTTTTAAGAATAAACCTTTTTATCCCTTGTGCATCAGTACAATTACAACAAAAGAAGTTAAACCCTGCATTTCCTCTCCATCTTCAGTGTCTTCTGGAGGTCGTTTGTATCAGTGTAACCACATCTGACACAGAGAGGTTACTCATGTTACTCTGGCCCCCCTCTGGTTCCTCTGCCCTCGCTCTGCTCCTGCCCTCGCTCTGCTCCTCCCCTCGTTCTGCTCCTCCCCTTTTTCTGCTCCTGCCCTCGCTCTGCTCCTGCCCTCGTTCTGCTCCTGCCCTCGCTCTGCTCCTGCCCTCTCTCTGCTCCTGTCCTGTCTAACCTTCGCACCACTGACAGAGTAACACACTATGGAAAACTATACCAGTGAACCAGCATGAACCTGTCCATGGCTTCAGATAGGGATGCACTGATCTCATACTGCTATCTGATATTGGAGGACATATAGGAAAATGTTCTGGATCGGATATCAGCTTTCAAATATCGGTTAATTTTTTATTTATTTATTTATTTTATTTTTTTTCAGTTTTTGTCTTGTGAATAAATGGTGTTTTCAGTCTCTGCTCTGGTATCGGTTGGTATTGGGTATTGGCAGAGACTTAAAGCTATAATATCGAAATCAGAACTGAGAAAGCTGCACTGCAAATGACTCTGATCTGGCCAAGATTTTAAAACTTATATCAGGTTACTCATCTTGTTTTCAGATTTGTTATCGACTTATTAGTCCTGAGACGGCTTCACTCTAGTCTAGAGGTTGTTTATTTGCCAAGTAAAATCATCTGTCAGTGCAGCAAGATAATTTCACAACTTTTAAGTAATTTTTTCTGATATTTTTGTGTGATAGGAGTGTTTATATCTTAAATTTGGAGACTAAATTAGACCAAGTTACAGGTCAGATCTGTGGAGAGGCAACCCCGCTCAGTCAGAATACTTGTTTTGCTAGATATTTTTGAGTTATAAAATTGAATAATGTAAAGTAGAGCTGTTTAATGTCAAACTGTGGGACATTCTAGGCAGAGCAATGACATATCCATAGATACATCTACACATTACACCTTTATAGCATTCTTTATTCCAGTTATACATTGCGCTTCAAAATGTATTGTATTGTATTGTGCTGTAGTCTGTCCTGTATATTGGAGTCTATATTTAAAGCATAGAAATAGCCAGGTCCACCTGTACTCGGAGCTCAGGGAGAGTTTCGCCGTGACTCATGCATGACTCACTAAATGCATTTCCTCATGTGATATTGGAGCGTCGGATGGTCTGAGTGGTCTCTGGAATAAACAACAAATGGGTCAGGATTAGCATGTGGACAAAAGGGGAGACTGCAGCGCCGGGTCGTACAATGCCATAGATGTTGGGTTTGTTTCTGAATTCATAATGTAGAACAGCTTACAGCGTCGATGAACTTTAGTTAGAATGAACTTCTCTAGAGAGTACGCCATTTTCTTGTCTCCATTCCACACTATGGCATTAAACGTATTGATCTTGAATGTATATTTTTGCTATAATCATGCAATTTTACCTGACCTGACCTGTAACTTGGCCTTGGGTTTGTCTCCATTGATACTTGAGCGTATTCTACATGTATGTGTATTGGCAGAATGTTCACCAGTTACCATGGAGACACAATGCATACATTAGAAAACACAGCCAAATACGTTTTAACATAATACAAAAAAAGACTAACTGGATTAAAAAAAAACACTTCTACTTGTTTAAGAGCACAAATCATCAGATTAGTCAAACAAAGCCTCAGACAGAGCATGCCTACAGTTTGCATCACAACCCCAGGGAAGGTTGATGGCATCAGCTGCAAAGTATCATCTGAGATGGATGCATTATTTAAGAACATACTGTGCAACTTTTGATCTAAACCAAGTCTAAACCAAAACTAAACTAAGACTAAACCAGGACTACATCAGTTCTAAACCAGGACTAAAACACAATTTTTGACTAATCTGATCCCTGCTGACAGTAAAGAGGAACATGCATTGTCATTTGTTTAGCCAAAATACTGAAAACCTTGTTTGCAAATGACCAGAAAGCAAAAAAAAAATGCAGCTACAGAAGTTTCTCAGGTTATGACAGGCACGAGGATGCACAATGTTACACTCTCTTTTCACAGTTTTATTTATACCGTCCCAACCTGGGTGTGTCGCAGTTTAGAATTTTGAATATCTGGTCACTCTGATCTCCATGGAAACAAGCAGGTGACTGACCTCCACCAAAACATGACATAGAAACCTTGACATGTGTTAAGATCCTTGTTAATTTTACATAACTATTTCTTGACTTGACTGTCCTTTTGTTTATCTGCAGGTCTGAACCGTGGAATGTGCTCACAGATCAACCATTTCCCCGAAGATGCAGACTACGACCAGGATGCAGCCGAATATCTGCTTCGTAAGTCACATAAATCACCACCACTACTACTACTACTACTACTACAATGTGTCTTGCCATTTGACTAAACGGTCAAATGGCAAGACACATTTTTAAACTGCACTTTTCCACCTTCAAGGCACTTAGAATGCCTTACCACAAGGAACCACTCACTCATTCACTCACGCGCTCATACACCAGTGTACGCGGACACTGTGGGCAAGGTGGATTAAGTGCCTTGCCCAAGGACACAACGACAGCATTCATCTGTGGGAGCTGGAATCACATCGCCTACTTATGGGTCAGTGGATCTGACCACTTGACTAATGATGTTTTTGTCAAGAGCGGGATTCGAACCAGCAACCAGTGGATGAATCCTCTACCAACTGAGCTACTGCTACCCCGTTACTACTACTAGACAGGCAGACACTGGGGGCGAGGGCTACAACAACAGCGTTTATCTGTGGAAGCTGGAATTGCACCACCAACCTCAGTCAGTGGATCAGACCGCTCTACCGATGATGTTTATGTCAAGAGGATTCAAGGACAAGATTCAAACCGCCAACCTTCAGATCAGTGGACAAACACCTTACCAACTGAGCCACTACTACTACTAGAAGTTTACAATTGAAATCACAAAAAATAAGAATTCATTTTCCGGTTTATTTTATTATTTTAAGCCAACTGACCTTGAGACCACTGGGAAATATCATGTAGCAGTTAAAACAGAAGATCTAAGCCCTGTTACGTACGGACCATGGGGAGAGAGTGCATTTAAATGGATGATATGAGACGTGATTGGCTGACCTTTCTCACATTTCACACTATCATTTCTTCTTTTTCTAGCATTGGATTGTGTATGGTCTGTTTTGCTATTCCATTGCTCACCACCTCTGCAAACCTGCAAGCAGAAAGGTTACATAGCGCAGCTTTAAACCCTGATAATGGACCCGATGTCGTAGTCTTGCATGATCTGTTTCGCCGTTCCACTCATCGGCGTTTGCTCCCTCTGTAAACTCGATCTGGAGCTGTCTGTCTCTGTATTGGCTGAGTGAGGACTTGGTCATAGCAGCGTGGGCTGGACTCACTCTCAACCCTGGCTGTCTGCCTCACATTACGCATACAAAAACACCACCGAACACTCTTACATAATAAAGATACCGTTTTTTATTTGATTGTGAATTATTACATCGCTGCCTTTATGTAACCAAGGACAAAATATAACTAGATTTCATTCATATGCTGCCATTTTGATTGAAGAGGAAAAGCAAGGCCAGTTTTAATCAATGGGTGAATGCCTAAATAAGAGCCACTATTTTATTCTAGTTTTTATGCATATGAATTCATTTGTGAGAAAACTGCATCAACATAAATATGCTGTAGTTTTATGAATGCCTCAATTTCACCAGTTGCCATGACAATAACCGATTCAGAACTAGATATTAAACTTCTGAATGTGCAAAAGTCCCCAAAGTATTACTCTAAACAGAAAGCCCTAAATAAGTGAAGTAACAGAAGTATTAAATGAGTCCTAACGCAGTACCGTGGCAAGAGTTGATACGTCTCAGTGCAGTAGAAGAGTGTTTCTTTAGAGGACAGAAGGCTGTGGGCGGGCCAGGCCACTGCTCGGCTCATAATTGTGGAGGTTTCTCATAACAGGGGCTCAGGGCTGGAGTCTAGAGTTTCACACGAAAGACCATCTTGAAAGACATATTGCATTTATTTAAGGTATCGTACTTGACGTATCTGCAATACATTATGATGTATATTCCATTGTTCTCACTTAAGGCTCCATATAGTTCTATCTATGGGTTTTAAAATGATGAAATGTTTGGACAGTTGGCGTTTACGGTGGCCGACAGGGGCCAAACCCACTGCAACAGGCCAATGTGTCTCAGTTAGAGAAAACAGCTTCAGGCACAGACATTATGCAAATTCACAAAGTCAAACACAAGTTTAAACAAGGTACAAACAAAGAACGTGGTGCAAATGAAAAAAACACACTGTAAGAAACAAAGAAAAATGTTTCATCATCAAATGAGCTTCAAATAGAGAAACGATGCAAAGCACAAAACAATGAAAACCAAGAGAACACCTGCAAACAAAAATGCTGCATAAAGAGTCACCACAGCGGAAGTGCTCCAGACCTGCAGAGAGCGCTCTCAGTGTAACAGCTCAATGGACACACTAGATGGAGAGAGAGAAAGACTCTGCCAATGAGAGAGACAGAAAACGACCAACTGACTATAAACTACAGCTATTTGAGTATATTCATATACAGTACAATGTACCGTGTTATACAGATATATTTATATTATTTATAAACACAGTATATGAATATAATCAAATAAAAGCCACATTACACTAACCATAATGTTTTACACTGAGAGTGCCCCCTGCAGGTTTGGAGCACTTTCGTTGTGGTGACTTTGTGGTGCATTTGATGATGATACATTTGTCTTTGTTTCTTGCAGTGTGTTTTTTTCATTTGCACCACATTCTTTGTTTGCACCTACTTTAAACTTGTGTCTGACTTTGTGAATGTGCATCATTTCTGTACTTGAAGCTCTTTTCTTTAACTGAGACACATTGGGCTGCTGCAGTGCGTTAAGCCCCTGTCAGCCACCGTAGGGCATTGGCATAGCAATGAACAATTGACAAGCTGGTGGTCATACCAATCCTGTCAGATCTCAGAATCTCAGCAGGTTAGTACTTGAATGGGAGACCATTGGGAATTCCAGGTGCCACAGGGGACGCCAGTGGCAAAAACTGTCATTGTGTCCTTATGCAAGACACTTCACCCACATTGCCTAGTATGAAAGTGGAGTGTGCATGGCAGGACTCCCTTGAAACAGAGATTAGCCATCTCAATGGTACTTTCCTGGTTAAATAAAGTTAAATAAAAAATAAAAATACTTCTTCAGCTTTTGAATGGGAAAATGTCCTCAGAATATTGCATGTAAGAGGAAGCTGAAACCAACCATTAGAACTTATTTAACTTGACGTTTTTATAAAAGATTGTCCTAAAACGCTACTAAAAATGCATAAACAGTAATTAGGACTTTGAGTAGTTGACTAGTATTTTTCATACTTTGTACTTTTACTCACATATTCGTTTACAAATTTGGTACTTGTACTAATAGGACATATTATTAAACTTTTAACCTTGCAGCAAGATGAAGTCTCAAAAGTTCTGTAAGTTCACAAACTCTTGAGAATCCATCTTGTTCAGCCCCATCTCAAGAGTTTATTTATCACAAGGCAGCATTGTGTGTCCAAACAAACCAAACCAGAGTGAAGTCTTTGTTTGAATGTTCCGATCATAAGTTTCAATCTATTTCAGCAAGAGTCATTCCACATTGATGTGTAGAACTTTATTTAGAGGACTACACATCTCAATCTGACCAGAGCCACGTTAATGTTCTTTTTCTTTTGTACAAGTTCACTTCTCTTTCCATCACTGTCTACAAGCAAGAGGTCAAAAGTGTCTTGCCCAAGGACGCACCAACCCACACATACGGTATTTTGCACCAAAGTGGAACATTTCTGCATCCTCTTGGTGTTTCTCAGTGTTCCTCTTTGGTGTTACATAAAGAGGTATTTGTGTGTTGGCTCTGGTGTGCGCTCTGTGGTCTTCAGTGTGGAGAGGTTTGTGGGAGAATGTGAAAGAAGCCCAGAGCCCAGAGTGTTTCTAAAGCTGGTACAGCAGAGAGCAGGTCAGCACCCATCTACTCTGCTCTCCACCAAAGTATCATTGGCTTTTAATGGGCTTTTCTGCAATATCTCTACTCTGCTTTCAAACAAGTGCACCACAGACTTTTCTGCCACAAAATGGTAAAATGTGTACAAAAATATTCCAGAGTGGGGCTGCCCTCCCACAGATCTGACCTGGTAGTGTCACTTGCTTGTTTTTATGAAAATAGATATGTTTAATGCCATACTGCGGAACGTTTGAGGTAAAACAATATTATATCCATGCACAGATAAACAGCAGGCAAAGGCTTACTGTACAAGTCTGAAATGTAGTAATTTTTGTCATATTTTACCACCATCTCAAACAATATGATATATTTGCCAGATTTTTTTTTTTGCCTGTACTCACATATGCTATTACTTGGTTCTTAAAGGTGCACTGTGCAACTTTTTTGATGGAGGGTCCACTACCCTAGGTGTCACTATTTTTAGAACTTGAGACTTGACTTGATAAAATAGACTTGAGACTTGAGACTAGACTTGGACTTGAAGGTCAGTGACTTGGGACATGACTCGAACTTGATGCTTCTCCTAAAAAAATTATGTTTTTAGAATACTTTTCTCTGAATTTTGCTGGAACAAACTGGAACCCTCCCACTTCTCTGTTTGTTACTTTGGATGTAACTGAAGTACTGTGATCCTCAAATGTACTACAGTAATATACATTACAATACAGTAATAGAGGGAACTTCATAGAACACAATCCTTCCATTTCAGTGTAAACTACATGACAAAATAACTGTTATTAAGCACTTTAAAATCTGAATTCTTTCTGTTCTGACCGTCATGATTCAAGACGTTTAAAAAGGAAAAATTACCATTTCTTCAACTCTTATATAAATACTATATAAATATACCATGACTTTGACTACAAGTCATGTAAATTGCAAAAATCTAAACTACTTTTTTGGTTTAAAGACTTGAAATGACTTGAACCTCAAAGGAGACAACTTGGACTTGACTCTTATGGGCCAGTGATTCGAGACTCAACATGGACTTGCCTGTATTTCACTTGCGACTTGACACGGACTTACTTGAGATGTGTGAAACAACGACTTTGTCCCACCTCTGCTGCTTTCTACTTGTCATGGAGATGTTATTGCTTTTCATGGAATGTTCCATGGTATGACATTAAACATATCTGCGCATTTATTCATTACAGGTGTTTCTGTTGGTCAAAAATGCAATAATTCCTTCTGTGAATAGGCGTGACTTTCCACAGATCTGAACTGTAGCGTAGTGCTGTAACCTGCTTGTCTCCCTTGTGATTGATAGGTTTAATCAATACTGTGGAACATTCTAGACCTTTAAAAATCCGTGTCTGTTCAGTGAATACCAGAGTCGTCCTTGTGTGTTCCAGTACAAAGCGTCGAGTCACCTTCACTCCTCTTCAACACTGTTCAGCAGCGAACGCTCTGCTAGAGATAGAGGAGAGATTTTAAGGAAGTCAATGTCTAGAGAACGGATGCCTACTCGCTTTGCTATTTTGCTTTCCCTACTGGATGTCATGGTAATGTGTAAAAAAAACTCCAATATCGAATGGTTACGAACTTTTGTTGTTATGAAAAAGATCAACACGTCAACTCACCTAAACCCTGAGCCTAAACCTAACCTGATTCTGGACCAGTTTGAACTATCGTCAAAAAAGTAGTTGTTGTTTCTTTATTTATTGTTTATTTGTAAATCGTACTTGACGAGTATCGCCCCCTACAGGTTCATATCACAACACACGATGAGACAGTGGTGGACATTAAGGCCCAGTTTACACATATACAGATATTTTAAAAAACAAATATTTCCCTCACTCCGTTTTCCGAAATAACATCGTGCACACAGCATCGTTTCCAAAAAAGTTTCCGTTTACATGAACCTGCATAAATACACTGTCGAGTGCTGACGGTCATCTCACCCTCGATGTAAGGACGCAGCATGTCAGAGAGTAACAGTAGTGATGACCGCGACATCCTAAAATTTTCACGCCACTCCTCCAAGACAACCACTTAATTTTCAAAATTATCCCACCAGACAGCAGTCCGCCCAGGTTGGACCCAAAAACTGCAACGTTGGCATGACGACTGGGTCTTTGAGTCGTAAGGAGAAGAGGGAAAATTGCTGAGCTCCGAGCCTCATTCATCTCTCTTCATCGATATGATTCATCAGCTGTGCAAATGCAAACACATGACAAGTGGTTGCACCAGAAGTAAAACGACTGCTGCTCTGAATGCTTCCATGATCATCACCATAGAAAAACCTTAACACTGGTCACACTTTCGCGTTTCAACTGCCTAAAACGCTGTTTATGTCACTTTACACGCAAACGCAAAACCGTAGTTTTCCAAAATCTCCACTTTTGCCAGTTTTCAGAAAGATTCGTTTTTAGAGGCAAATTCTCCATTTGCGTGTAAAAGATGGACTAAAGAAGGGAAATTTCTTCATTTTTAAAAATATCTGTGTACCTGTAAACTGGATTTAAAAGGATTTGCTTCAGCAATAGCATCCTGGAAGTGTTGGTAATCCCTGTTTGTGAAACTTTGCAACTTCAGAAATCTGGACCACAATGAAATTATGAAACTCCCACAGCACCAAAGAACTGTTGGCGCGTACCAGCTCCCACAGATGAATGCTGTCATTGTGTCCTTGGGCAAGACACTAAACTCCCCTTGGCCCCAGTGGTTCCTTGTGAATATTTACCATACACCATTTTGTTTGTAAAGTTGTAAAAATTGTGGGGAAAAATGGTTAAAATGTGTAAACTTCCAAATTGTGATATAAAATTCACTTTATTGAGTAACACTGGAGTCATGTCACATTTGTCTGATACTTAAACACATTCTACACTTTTTGAAATGGACAAAAAGTCCCTCGATATTAACAAAACAGTTCAAATACAAGACTGAGATGTTAATTTTTGCCGGTATTACCCAGCCTTCATTTTATGTATTTGTTTGTTTGTGCAGGAGTGGTGCGGGCGTCCAGTATCTTCCCCATCCTTAGCGCCATCTTGCTGCTGTTGGGGGGAGTGTGTGTCGCCTCCAGTGGATTTTACAAAAGCAAAAGAAACATCATCCTGGGAGGAGGGATCCTGTTTGTGGCTGCAGGTAAGATGAAGATTTTTTTTTTTTTTTTGAGTTCTTGAGTATCTTGAGTTCGTATCTTTTCTTAATGACGTGCATTGATATAGTAATAATAGAAATGTGCATGAGATAAAGCTGGATGATTTTGGAAATATGCATGTATATATTGTGATTTTATCCTTCAAATTCAAGATTTTGTTCACAGTGCACTTATTAAAAAATTTAATCTTACACAGAGGATGTTTTTGCAGAAGGCATTATATTACCAAAGTTTAGTAAATCCAGTCTGTCCTAGCTAAATGAAGGTCAAATTTAAAAAAAAAAATATTCTGCCCACATGCACACATTTGCAAACATAGCCAAAAAAGTTTTAGGATTGTTTGAAAACTCAAGAAAAAACAGCACATTTTCAGGAGCCTGTGATCAATACAAGCGTTCATGGTCTTGTTTAGATGTTTGATTATCACCAAAAAGGTGAGCGTGACTGTTGGCTAGTGCCATCTTATGACTGTAATATTATGTGTGAGAGATTCGTTTAACACCACAAACTACAACTACCCGTTGTAGTTCCAACCAAGTCAGTCTAAAGATCAGTTTAAGTCTAACTTAAGAAACATATTTTGCCGTGCTTTTCACATGTACAGGGAATATTGATGACATTCTTTTTTTTTTCTTTTTTTTTTGTCTGTTTGTTTGTTATTCCAGGTCTGAGTAACATCATCGGTGTGATCGTGTACATCTCTGCCGCCCTGAGCGATATCTCTCCCAAAAAAGATGAGGACAAAAAGTGGCACTACTCTTACGGCTGGTCCTTCTACTTCGGCGGTCTCTCTTTCATCTTGGCCGAGATGGTTGGAGTCTTAGCCGTCAACATTTACATCGAGAAGAACAAGGAACTGCGCTGCCGATCTCGCACGGACCTGTTCAAAAGCACCACCCATGCCGTCCTCCGCCTTCCCAGCTACCGCTTCAGACGGCGTTCCAGGTCCAGCTCCCGCTCCACCGATCCTCCACATTCCCAAGAAAATTCGCCGATTGGAGCTTCGAAATCGTTCAACCTGCCTCCGTCCGCGCCGCCGTTTTCAGTCGCGACCCTACCCAACCCGCACCACAGTTCAAGCGCAGGAAGCGGAGGCGATATTTCCATGTACACCCTATCTCGGGACTCCAAACTGGGCGCTCCCCCGCTTTACGGCACGGTTGACCGGGCGACGCTGTACCAACTCCATAACTACTTCCCCAAAGATTCGACCGGAGGCAGCGGCGGTGGAGGAGGAGGGGGAGGAGCCATAAACAGCGGGACACTTCCTTCCCATTCCAAGTCCAACCTAGCGACGGCGGCGGCTCAGAACGCAGCGCCGCTCAACACGTCCACGGCGACCTCCGGGACCACCCAGCAGCCCCCAGTTTCTACGGCGACCATGGAGCGAGACCGCGGCAACGTCGGAACGCTGGATCGGCTCACAGCCAAGCGGGATCGCGACAGCAACTCGGATACGCTCAACAGGAAGACCACCCCAGTGTGAAGGAGAGGGGCCAAGGCAGTCACCAGGGACTAGAGGTTAGATATAGACAGAAATATACAGAGAAAGCCATAGTTTGGAGTTTTATTTGAATTAATGGCAATCAAAACTTGAACTACACTACCTGTCGAAAGTTTGAACACCCTTTTTCATGGATGTTTGTTATTTATTTCCATGATTATTTACATTGTAGATTCTCTGTGAAGGCGTAGAACCTATGGATGAACACATGTGGAACGTAGTAAACAAAAAATGATCTCAAAATAACTCAAATGTTGTTTTAGGTTTTGGACAGTTGGTATTCCTTGACCCTGACATGGCACACCTTGAGTTGCAAACCATTTCAGGAACTTCATTGTAAAACTCATTGAGACAACGGTTCTCTGTCAAAGCAAAAGGTGACTACTTGACGAATTTGAATATATAATATTTTTGTCAAAATTTTGCTGTTATTTAACTTTTTTCTTCATAATTCCACATACCTTCCATCATATATTTGATGTCTTCCTTATGTACAGTATATAAAATGTAGAAAGTAGTAAACATAAACAAAAACAACATTGAAGGGGATGGTGTATCCAAACTTTTGACAGGTCGTGTTTTAAGATTTAAGATCCTAGTAAAATAGTTTGAATGAAAGTCCTTTTGTAGAGCCCTATCCTAGATTATAAACAAATATACAAATAATATACAAGGAATTAATCTGAAGCTTTGAATATGTAAAAGGTCCAGAGGTAGAACCACATCTTAATTGAATATCTTTCGTTGACTGATTACGAAATTTGATTGACATTTTCCCAATTACGCCTAGATTAAAACTAAAGTGAATGATTTAACTATATAGTAATAATAACAGATTTAAGAACAGATAAGAACAGTTTCTGGTGACTGACTTGCTGTTTGCAAAGGAATACTTATAAGGGAAATGTGTGGATAAACACTCAGACTGTGACTGTCCTTTGAGCCTGTGGGACCTTCAGCATAGACATAGGAATCAAGAACCACAAAGACACAACTTCTGACCAGTCTTGCCTCAACCTCCAGCTCAATTTCTGTATTTGTTAGATGCTAAATGGTAATTGTGATCTGACTGAAAATGCCAAAGAAAAGAACCATCAAAAAATTGTTTGAATGATAATATGGATATGGATTGGATTTACAGACTCATGTGGGTGACTAATTGACTTGTTTTTAAAGTCCAGTGACCCCTATCAAACTCACTCTGATCATTTAAATCTGCCTCACAACAAAACTTACTAACCTAGAGTAGCAGGGGGAGTCCTTGGTGCCCTATCATACTTAAAAGACAAATCATATGAAGTATCAGTAATGCTATTGGCCTTTTATAATGTTCTTGAGTACTTTTCCCTTGGCATTTCATGGTTTATAACTTAAAATAATGACCATAGAAAACCACATATTTCCCAGCTTCAGTGCTCCCTATACTGGAATCTGGTGTTAGCTCGCCATCTTCAGGCAGCAACGGGAATTACCATGGGGGGAGGGAATTAATTGCTATTAAGCAACATGCCCCAGTATGTTAACGTAAGCATGCAATTGTAATGAGCGTGATTTGACGGCAGAAATGGTTGGAACCAAATGTTTGGTGATGATTTGTGGATTTAAAAACAGCTACAAGTGTTTTCTGAGGCAAAGGAAATTGAAAACTAAGTGCTCCGTGTATGTTTTTTGATGAGAGAACAATGTTACGACATGGTTAAAAGCAATTTTCTGGTGGATGATCTGCTACCTGCTCTTATCCATGGAGATGTTACTGCTTTGCCTGAAATGTTCCATAGTATGACTTTAAACATTTCCATCGAGCATATTTCTAATGCTCCAAAATACAGTGATTCCTTTTGTGAATAGGGGCGACTCTTCACAGATCTGAATCGTTACGTAGTGTACTGCTGTAACCCGCCCGTCTTGCCTCATAATAAATAGGTTTAATCTATACTGTGGAACATTCCAGACAAAGCAACAACATTTCCATGGAAACCAGCAGGTGGCAGACTTTCCAATAGAAACGTCATTAATATGTGTCCTTTAAATTTATTTGTGATTTTGTGTTCTGGTCCCAAAGGCTCATGGGACAGTCGACAGCGAGTGCTCCACAAAGGGCTGTTACCGCGGGCGACGGGAACGGGGCAATTCAGTTTACACTCAGGGGGCGGAGCTACACTTTCATTCACAAACTTACCCCAGAACATGGAGTATATCTGACTAGAGCGTAGAGACGGTGAGCACATTACAGTGTACAGTACTAGTCCGACTTTATAATGGACCAATGGGAACATATCAAAGGACTGCATACTCTAAATGTACATGTGGGGGAACTTTTTCAGTCTTCAGCGCTAACTTAACTAGATATATACTATTTCAGCTACTAGAATAACGAATACACTGCACAAAAGGACCATTGAGAAATGAAAAATGGTTCAAGTACATGATTTGAATTCAGAATATGAATCTTTACATGAGTAGTTTTGGCTCCGTGGTTCATTTTAAGCCGTTTTGTAAGCGCTTTTTAAAACTTTCAAAGATTAGAGTGGCAGAACAACTAGTATGCTAACTGCGCACGTCCTAATTAAATGGTCCTCCATGATTTTAGGTGTTGTTTGGCGTTTCAAATTTGTTTCAAGATATAGAAGAAAATAAAAACAGCGAGATAAGAAAATGTAAATGATTTAGTGTTAAATAAGCAAATAAGTATTTTTACTACTACCAGTGCTACTACTACTACTACTACTACTACTACTACTACTACTACTACTACTACTACTACTGTTGCTATTACTGCACTTACTTCCACTGCTACTACTACTGTTACTACTACCATTGCTTCTATGACTACTAGTACTACTTCTGCTGCTAAACTACTTGCTGCTACTACTCCTAATACTATAATTACAACTAGTGCTACTGCTACTGCCACAATCTACCTATGACTGTGATTCCTACTACCAATACTAGAACTACTGCTACTACTACTACTACTACTACTCAAACTAAGATTACAATTCTAAATTCAAATATATTAACTGAATACCTTTTGTGCAGTGTGTGTTTTACAAGAAGCACATACATGTCTGTAAATGGTTTTGGGTTCTCTTGAGATTGTAAAACCTTGAATATTGGTATCTCATTATCTTATTCTTATCATGTTGCTGTTGTTTCTACAATTGTACTGGTAATTGCAGGGTATTTTTACATTTTATATCTTTCATTTCCTTGCTTTTGTTGGTTGTTTTAAGTGGTGTCACGTGGACAGCATGTGCACTGGAGTCAGATCACGTCCTTGTTGTGGTTGATGGTTCGATTCCCTTTGTTTTTGTTTAGTTTTTTTTTCCTGGGGGAGAAAGAGGACTCCTCCAATGGGACTAATGCCTTGCTCAAAGTGTCCATTACCCCCCAGTTGAGGTTGCTACAGCCATATTTACAGAACACAACCAGCAACCTTCACCCTGTTTTTGAAGTTGATGTTGGAGAATGTTTCTGTCTGTATTCATAGTGTGTTTGGACCTGCAATAACATGGGATATTGTGGTGTTTAAGTTAAATGTTGTAGGCTGCCATAAAATAAAACAAAACAAAAACAAAAGAACATATGAGGAAACAGTGTGATTGGTCTAAATGGCATCCACACTTCAATCTCTGCCCTTGCCGCTGGTATTTGTAATTACAGACTGTGATCAGGGCAGTGATGTGTGATGTCACGTAGTACTTGAAGTTACAGAGGCCACTAGAGCCAGGACACACTCATTTTTATATATATTTTTTTTACCAGAAAGTTGCAAATTTTCTTAGTTTGTACTAAAGTTTTCCAAAAGCACTAGGGACAGTAAACAATGCTATTCACACCATTTACGCAGTTTAGTAGTAAAAGCTGATATATGGGGCTTTCACAACTACAATATTTGGTCCTCTTCGAGCAGACTCGAGTTCGGAACACCTTTGAGTTTGGTTTGCTTGGTTTCATTTGGTGTGGACTATCGGTACGGTTCTGAGCACATTCCAGGTTTGCTTGTGATGCAAACACGAAATGGATTCGATCAGGCCCATTGCAGAATTTTTGATATAAACAAGCTTCCATAGAGCGCTGAGCCTGAACAAAAGAAACCCCAGAATGACGATCAAAATGGGAGAAATGGCCTGTGACAAGACATATGCTGATATTTCATATAATTAGACAAAAATATCATAGTTTCTGGGACCAATCACAAAAAACAGTAGAGCTGAGGCTAATCAGGTGCACTAACTTGTAAAGTAAAGAGCTGTGGCTGATCCTCACAACATCTACATGGATTTATTCTGGTATAATGTTCTGGTGTCATGCAGTACAGTCTTAATTTCCCAGACAGTGGTAATAAACCTGTCATAAGTCTGCGGATAGTCGCCCGTACATATCCTGCAGCCGTCACGTCCATGAAGCCACTTTCTCCTGCTCTGAGGCCTCGTCAGATGTGCCCAATGGTCCAGTGTGGAGCGCATATGTCCCAAAAATTTGGAAAATGCAAATGCGAAATCCAGACATTTCTAAATTCTGATGTATCTTACCTTTTGGTGACATGTAACAGATCAGGTAGGGTCTTTCATTGTCGTTTCCACACTATTTGCGATGAACAGCCATATTTTATTTTCTCTTGGTTCAGTTCATTTGAGCTGAAGTTTGGCAAGAATATGAACCACACCAAATGAAAACTACAACCGCCTTTGAACTTTAGTCCCCAATTAAACCAGTGAACCGGACACACGTGTGAAAGCACCCTGAGTTTTTAGTTTCACTTTGAAGGGCCCATATTACACTATTTTTTTTATGGATGTTATAATGTTGTTTCCTCATCACAAACAGACCTGGAGTTGTTTCATTCACACAAACCCTGTATATTTAAGATGAGTTCTCTCTCAAACAGAATGAAACAAAACACAATTTCAGGTATGTTTCTGAGGTAACAACATTTTAACATGTTTTAACACTCACAAGAGTCAGTTTAATGTACTATGGAACCTTTAAATTAACTCTCTTTCCATCAGTTTTCATAGATTGCTGACATACAGGGTCAGAATAGGGATTTTTCTTTTTGCTTTTAGCTCTTCTTCACAAACTTCCACTTGTAAAACTATGATAAACATTTCCAAAGAGAGTGAATCCATGTTATTCCAGGTCTCTTAACCATTGCACTTTATTTCTCTGACATACTGGTCTTCTTGCACTTTCTCTTCTCTTCACATTTACACAATTTGACTTTAGTTTCCACACTTTGTCCAGGTTTGTTCAATTTTTTTTCATGTTTTTGTTTTTCTTTTCCATGACCAACGTAGCCTAAATACTGTGTTTTCTAATGTGAGATTGTAGTGTATGTATATGTAGGCAATAGACTTTATATTACCGTTTATTTTGGTGGTGATTTGTGATATTATCGTCCATTTGTTTCTAAGCTAAAAAGACCTAACTGTGAAGTGGTCTATGGGTTTTTCAGCAGTCTACGCACTCATAAAGATATATTATGGAGTATTATTATGACTAAAAGTAAAAGCCATTGTAATGTAATGAGTGCTTAAACTTCTGATGGTGTTAAACTGGTGAATTTCCACACGAGACCGAAAATGTATAAAACAGGCTCAAACAGGAAGCAATACATTATTCTGATCCACTGGACAAAAAACACCATATAACGTAGATTCATATAATTATAAATATATAGATATATTCAATAAAGTTATATATGAAAATTTGTGTCATGCATTATTATTATTATTATTATTATTATTATTATTATTATTATTATTATTATTATTATTATTATTATTATTATTAATGTCTTCAACTGTTTTTATTATTATTATTATTATTATTGAACCTGCATTCCTCTGGTTACTGGGCAAATGACTAACTCAACTGTAAAGCTTGTATTCCAAAACTATGAGAATTAAATTTGGGAAATACACTGTTACCATGGTGACAATGTTATGTAGGAGAGGTACATTATGTAACTTCTCTGGTGAAGACGCTATACTTAATTTCCTCTTTGGAGATGTTATTGTTTCGTTACATACTACAGGATTTTTTATCTTAAACGTTTTTTAAACGTGGGACAAAATGCGCACACCACAGACACGAGGAGAAACTTATAAGACTAAAAGTCTCTGATCGCAAAGACTGCAGCGGGACCTGTCTGCGTAGAACAGGCTGTAAAGCTGTGAGTGCGATCACGTCAGCTGTTTCCCGTCTACAGCAAAACCACTCGCTCTGAGAGTCTGAAGTGTTCAAAGATCAGAGCTCTGCACTTCTAGTTTAGATACAAGTCAAATATGTGTTATTATTTGTGAAATGTGGTGCAATACTTCAGATACAAGATTTTTAAAGCATAAAAGAGGCGATAAAGTCTACAGGAAGTAGAATCACTATTGTTAACCTGCAGCTTTACTCTCTGTGGACGTAAACAAACACATGCGAGGAACGACTTTTGCCTTTTTACTTTCAAAGAACGCATCAAACTGGATTAATGACTTTCTTGATGACTTTCTTGAATTCTTCGATTACAAAATTACAACCATTAGAGACAAGATCAACGAAGCCACTCCAAAAATCAGCCCCGAGCAAATTCAGCAAATCCAGTCAGTAACACCAATATCCCACATAAATCCTCTAACAGCATTAGACAAATTTACTCCTGTCGATGAGGTGGAGATTACCTCAGTCATCATGTCGTCCAAACCATCAACTTGTTTGCTCGACCCTATTCCAGTCAAACTCCTCAAAGAAGCTCTCCACCTAATAATAGGTTCCATCCATAACATAATAAATATGTCATTAGAAAATGGCTATGTTCCTCAGTCCTTTAAATATGCTGTAATTAAACCACTTTTGAAAAAACCTATCTTAAATCCTGATGAACTAGCCAACTACAGACCTATTTCGAATCTTCCATTTCTCTCAAAGATTCTGGAACGAGTTGTGGTGAAACAGCTTTGTCACCATCTGCAGGGCAATAATTTATATGAAAAATTTCAGTCTGGTTTCAGAGCTCACCACAGCACAGAAACTGCTCTGCTTAAAGTGACAAATGATTTGCTACTAGCTGCTGATAACGGGCTGGCTTCAGTCCTGGTCCTACTGGACCTCAGTGCAGCGTTTGACACCATTGATCACAACATTCTACTGCAGAGGTTAGAATGTGACATAGGTGTCAGAGGGACTGCCCTCAAATGGTTTAAATCCTATCTATCAGATAGGTACCAGTTTGTTAGTGTAAACCAGTGCACCTCTCCCTGCTCTAAAGTAGCTTGCGGTGTTCCACAAGGATCTGTGCTTGGTCCAATCCTGTTTACTCTGTATATGTTGCCATTAGGTAACATTATCAGAAAACATGGCATTAATTTCCACTGCTATGCTGATGACACTCAGCTGTACTTATCAATGAAACCTAATCAGACCGATCAAATCGATAAGCTCAGTGCCTGTGTGAAGGACATCAAAACCTGGATGACCCTGAATTACCTGCTCTTAAATCCTGAAAAAACAGAGGTCATTGTTGTCGGTCCTAAAAGTCAGAGAGATTCTCTGTCAGACCAGATAATCTCACTTGACAATGTGAGTATAGCCTCTAGCTCTACTGTAAAAAAAACCTTGGAGTCGTATTTGACCAAAATCTCTCATTCACAGCTCATATAAAACAAGCTAGTAAAAGTGACATATTTTCACCTGCGAAACATAACTAAAATCAGAAATATTTTGCCTAAAAATGATGCCGAAAAACTTATCCATGCATTTGTTACATCCAGACTAGATTACTGTAATTCTCTGCTCGCCGCCTGCACTAAAGGTACTTTAAGAAGCTTCCAGTTGGTCCAAAATGCAGCGGCCAGAGTTAGTTCCTAACAGGAACTAAAAGACGTGATCACATCAGTCCTGTGTTAAAATCACTGCACTGGCTTCCTGTCGAGTTTAGAATTAAATTCAAAGTTCTCCTCCTGACATACAAAGCCTTAAACAATATGGCCCCATCATATCTTCAGGATGCCATTGTCCCCTATCAGCCAAATAGAGCACTTCGCTCTCAGAATGCAGGATTATTAGTGGTTCCTAGAGTGTCTAAAAGTACAGTGGGGGGGAGAGCCTTCAGTTACCAAGCTCCTGTGTTATGGAATCAACTCCCTGTTGATGTTAAACAGGCACCCACAGTCTCTTTATTTAAGACCAGGCTTAAAACCTTCCTCTTCGGAATAGCTTATGACCAGGTTACTTAGTTGATGTTACTAAGATAAGCTGCTGCAGGAGATAACAAGCTGGGGGAAGTGTGGCAACCTGAGCACTGTCCTCTGTTTCCTCCTATTTTCTCATCAGCATCACTTACTATGTTTTCATCTGTAGCTCGTTCATTGCTATTCACATGTTGTCCCCTGTCCCACTCCCCCTGTGGAGTGTAACTCTTTCAGACGCCTGATGGCAGCTGGACCCATCTCCTCCTCCTCGCCCAGCTCCTCCTCCTCGCCCGGCTCCTCCTCCTCGCCCGGCCTCCTCCTCCTCGCCCAGTCTCCTCCTCTTGCCCGGCCTCCCCTCTTCGCCCGGCTCCTTCCCCACCTGGGTAGCTGTGGCCATACCGAACTGGCCCACGGGCCTGGACATCTATAGCCTGTCCGTCCATGGGAGTGGATCCCTCCTTCACTGTAGTTCTCCCTGAGGTTTCTTCTTTTTCCCAGGACCCTGGGTTTTTTGGAGTTTTTCCTTGCTGAGAAGGAGGGTCTAAGGACAGGGGATGACTGGACGATGTTTCATTTGCTGCTTTACATGAATGTTGTTTATTCCTGTTTTGATATGTCTGTGTGTATGTTTTACTCATCCAAATCTTGGAACGCCCTTAGAGGCAACTGTTGTTGCGATTTTGGGCGCTACAAAATAAATTGAATTGAAAAAATTGAAAATTAATCGCACGGTTTTGTGGACTGGATATCATTATTTGCGGAGGACAATTTCTATGGATAATGTGGATGAGACTGCACTTTAAATGTACCACTTTACATTAGGTGAGGAATAAAGTCTTTATTTTCGCTATATACAGAGTTTGTATATTGCGTCTCTGTGTGTCGCTCCTCTGCCCCTGACGCTAAGGTTTATTGTCTGTTACGTAGCGCTGCTGATGCTGACGCTGCACACAAGCAGCAGCGGCTTCAAAATCACACACAGAGACACAAAGTCGGGTCACAAATCACACACTGTAAAAATGACAACTTGAATTTGTTCAGTTTACTAGGAGTTTTGCATCCACAAACAATAAAATTACCAATTGCATCTTACACTGTCTCAGGTGAGTCATTTCAACTCACTTTTGGAAGTTTCTGATAAAAAGTTGACCTTTTGAGTTGGCATAATATACAAATCACAGTAGACGCTTATTTAGGACCAGGTTAACTAATCTGCACATGCTCACTTGAAATCTCGTAGCAATCTGCTGCAACGGGGTCGCGTGAGGAGTTTCTCAGGGGTTTTCCTTTGTTTGGAAAAGAAGCGCCCGTCATTTTTGGTGTTCAGTTCAAAAGCTGGCGGCACGGTGGCTGAGTGGCAACACTCAGGCCTCACAGCAAGAAGGTTGCGGGTTCGATCCCCGGGTCACCCGGGCCTTTCTGTGTGGAGTTTGCATGTTCCTCCCCGGTTTCCCCCATCAACCTAAAACATGCCCGCACCCCTATGAACTAACATCAAGGACCATGTTGTCCACCCTCCTGTGGGCTCACCACCTGCAGAGGGGTTCATAGGGAGGTGCTATGAGTATTGGGCAGCAAGCTGCCCCCACGACCCAGCCGGATTAAGCGGGAGAAGATGGATGGATGGAGTTCAAAAGCTGTACCAATGTAGTTGAAAGTAAAAATTAAAAAATAAATATTTATTGTGGGTGTAGTAATTTCAACTCAATATAGTAAGTTTTCACAGGGGATAATATGAACTACAAATAAGTTGATAAAATAGAAACAAACTTAAAATGCTTAGTTGGCATAACTTCACCCGCTTAGGTGACCCACCTTAATAATAGCAGTACTTCAAAACTTAAAAAATTAAGTTGATACGTACACCTTAAAAACTCTGTGCAGTCGGTTGCCTTGAAAATTGGAGTTGAACTAACTTTTTCTTTTTTACAGTGCAGCAATTTCTCCTGTAGTGTGTGGTGGCCTTTAGAATGTTGTACAGTGTGGCATTGGATTTATATATGACAGTATCCATGGAGACGAGGCAAGTTACAGGTCAGATCTGTGGAGATGTATACCCGCTTGCAGTATGAATGTATGTTTTTTAAGGTAACTTTTTGTGATAAAAAAAAAAAAAAAACATTTGGAATTGAATAGATGCAAGATACATTCAGACAGGGAGACAAGTAGTGCTGGATTTAACGCAAAAAGGTACCTAGTGCACCTTTAATTTTTTGCTTTTTTGTTTTTTCTGCAAAATTTCATCATATTCAAAAGTACATATTAAAAGTACAGTATGTTACAAGTCAAAACCGAGAAATTTCTTCACATCTTTTTAAATCCCTCATACTAATGATAAGTGTCTTGCCCAAGGTTACAGCAACAATATTGAACCGGCAACCTTCAACTTTTTGGCCAAACATATAGCCAACTAAACTACAGCTTCCTTTTCTATGTAGATCAAAATTCTGCAAGTTAAACTGCACAATGAAAACTTTTTTTATGATTAAAAATAACACCTTCTTATTCATTTTTAGTTTAGTGTCTTGCCAAGGGACATAAGAACAGTATTTAACCGGCAACCTTTAACTCTTTGGTGAATTAACAACAAAGCAGTCTGTCAAAACAATTTCAGCTATTATTTTCCTACAAATTTCCAACCTTTTTGAGAAGACGGCAGAGAAAGATGGATGATTTTGACAGCTCAGCACGACACGAACCTCATTAGGCCCACACTGAGCAGACAGGGGGCGCTCTGGGACATGGTGTTTGCTCTAACGATGATTTGTAAAACTCTTTTAATTAGACGGGCCCCGGGTTTCATGTTTTTACACATTTGAGACGAAATTTGACAACGGAAAGAGTTCCTCTGGCGCAGTACAGTCGAGTTGGAGGAGGAGGAACGTACAAGTTGTAACAGTGGGATTGTGCTCTGAGTTTGTGCAAGAATATGAAGCAAGATACAGATGAGAAACATACATTTTTTTAGAGAGAAAATAGTAAAGTTAAAGGGGCCATATCATGCTATTTTCTGATCTATGTTATAATGTTTCCTCATCAAAAACATACCAGGAGTTGTGTTTTGTTTCAATCACACGTTTAACACACAAATCCTGTATATTTAGACTGAATTCTTCTCTCTTCCACCTTTTGATGTCATGTGGTAATGCAGGAAGTGTGTTTTAAAACTCCATGCACTTTCACTTGAATAATATGTATTATTTCAGACCTGGAGTTATCGATCTCTACAAAACTAAAGGTAAAATGTACTATTAACTGGAAATCTACTACTTCATGACATCACAAGGTGGAACAGAACATTTTGAGCTTTGGAGATGTTGACAATATATCTCAAATATGTGTGAATGAAACAAAACACAACTCCAGGTAATAAATTGTTAATAAAAAAAAGAATAAAAGCCTTAAAATACCTTAAAAATCATGTATTCTAACTGTGAGTACACTCGCCTCTTCATAGATCTGACCTATAACTTGGCCTGGTGGCACTATTTGACTCTGGGCCCTGGGTAGAGAACATGTTGTTGGGGCCGTACTACTAAATCAGGACTAACACAGAACCATACCAGGTCTAAACCAGGACTAAACCTTCATCTTAGTGAGGCCGCACTACATGTTGTATGATGAAAAAAGCATATCACAGGCCCTGGCTAAACCATAATATTCACCTCCCTCCCATTCCAAAGCCCCTGGTGGTAGTAAGCTATTGTAGCCACAGTTAACCAAGGACAGACTTAGTAGAATCAATGCTGCCAATCTGCACCATTTGCCTGTCTGACCAACACACACACACACATACACACACATATACACTCACACACATGCTACAGTCACACAGCAAGGTGGGTGAAGGAGACAACAAGCTACTCCAAACCACTGACCTTTCGAACCATTAACCTTTAGATTGGATTAGTATTCTAACTAATAAACCACTGCCAAATGAAGCTGCTTAATTGGTCTCACTGAAGGAAATGACCCTAAAGGCACCTAAATTATCCATCCATCCATTTTCTTCCATAGGGGCAGCAGTCTAAGGGGGGACTCCCAGACTTCCTTCACCCCAGACACTTCCTCCAGGTCCTCCGGGCGGGGGCCTCAATGACTGGATCTCAGGACATGGAGACGAGCTCCTAAACTATGTATATTTTATTTACGGCATTCACAGGAAAAACTGGAGGGTTAAAATTCCAGGGTAGAATATTTCAGAGTTGTTTTTAACACAAAACGTTATTTTAACTATTTGAAAGTGAAATGGGGGTTTGAGTTGGGTTTATTTGCCAGAGGTGATATGGTTGAAGTTCATTTAACTTCCCCTAGTGTTAATTCAACTTCCTTTAGTGTTAATTTCCTGCAAGAGAAGACCAGTTTGAACCAGTTTTGTACATATTTTAACTGAACTAAAATAAAGTGTAAAAATAAAACACCTCTGTGTGTTGTTTAGTTAAATCAGGATAACCCTACAAAGTGTTATCCGTTTACTCTCTTAACATAACTCTTGATTTTGGGGTTAAACAGGAACTTTGGTCCAGTGTTACTTAATTAACAGTGCCAAAAATGTTCAGTTAACTCTAGAACATACTGGACTCATATAAACACTAAGAAAATGTTAAAACTGTCAGTTTAACACTCCACTTCTTGCTGTTTGTTGTAATGTTGACTCTGTATTGACTCTTCAAAATATAACAGCAAATGATATATGAAAGTTGTATTTGAATGAAAACTAAACGGTAAAATCATGATAGGATCCCTTTTAAATTTCTACAGAGAGTTTGTAGGACCTCCATAAACCCCCTGATCCCATGAGCAGGTTCACAGCTCTGACCCGGGGCACTGGTCTGTCCCTCTGCCCTCATTATCTCTCATTACTCTGAAGAACCCTTTTCACCTCCTCTATCACTGTAATCACTCTGAAGAATCCTCCATCACTTTAATCAATGCCAGGGCCAACACAAACTGCTGAGTCCACACACACACACACACACACACACATACTTTTCTCCATGGAGATGTTGTTGCTTTGTCTGGAATGTTTCACAGTATAAAATTTTTACACAACTTTAAGACAAAAACAAAAGCCAGTGAATAACACATTTCTAACTTTTAATTATAGCTTGAGAGAGGAGATGGAGCAAGAAGGAAAGAGCGGAGAGGAGCGATCGTTAAGGGAATGAAAGAGAGGGAGAAGTGTCATTCACGATTGCCTCCTGTCTGTTCCTGTTTGCTCCTGTCTGCTCCTGTCGACAGCCCCTTAAATCTGATCCAGCTCATCGCACCGGGAGGAGAGACAGAGGGAAGAGAAGGGGATGTGTCAAGGAAACGTCTAGAAGGATTTAAACTCACTGCACCCTCTTCATGCAGCTGGTATTCTACTCTAGCCAGATTTATTGAGTAAGATCGCAATTGCTTTATGGAACTTTTTGGTTGGGCGTCCGTCCCAGGCTTCTACCTTTTACATTTATTCAATTACAGGTGGTTTTATAGCTCAAAAACACTTAGAAAAACAGACATTCTGACGTGTATCGTGGCCTGGTTTGGGCTCCATGAAGATAGGAAGGTCACCCAAGTTACGCAACGCACTAGGGATGGAACAATAACTGAAATAACATGATATTGTATCGTCAAAGGTCTCACAATAATATCGTGGACCATCACAATATGTCGAATCCCAAGTCTCTTTGCTTAAATGAATAGTTCTGATGCAGAAATAGCTAAAAAAAAAACAGAGGGAACTGCATAGACCATGATCCTTTGCTCCGTTTCAGTGCAGACGACATGAAGAAATAACTGTTCTAAGCACTTTGAAATCTTCATTCTTTGGATTAAGTCTTGTGAAGCATTTTTAGAGGAAAAAGTAGCAGATTCACAATTAAAATATAGCAAACAATTGCGAAAATATCGTACAGAGATTTGGATATCGTTCCATCCCTAATGACAATAAATGTTGTACCAAATAAGTGGTCAAAGCATTTTAGAATGTCAGTCTTGTTATTATGTAGAATATTGTAATATCATGAGCCTCCCCACCATGTCGTGAGCTTTCCCATGATATCGCAAGGTTCATACCGTGATGATATCATATCATGAGACTTGGATATCATTACACTAATACAATGCACCTTTAAATTTCAATCCAAACCCTTTTTATTTAGAGAGTTGAATGTGATTTTCAACATTAAATCATAGTACTTTTTTTCTTTTCTCATGTGTTTTTTATATGTGTGTAATCCCTCAGTGGTCCAGGTAGGTTCCATAGTGGTCCGTGGGTGTACACTAGTCTATGTGCTCTTATACTTGTTCTGATACAGCTCCAGATCATTCTAAAGCGATTCAGGAAAGGTTCGTTGAGAGGATGGAGGATCAGGTTTCACATTTAACATCTGCCTGTGGAAAAAAAACAAATACATTTGTACTGTAGATAGTAGCTTTAAACGGCTCATATTATGCTATTTTCTGAGTCTGATGTCGATTTTATAATGTTGTTTCCTCATCACAAACAGACCTGGAGCTGTGTTTTGTTTCATTCACACAAACCCTGCATATTTAGTCTGGGTTCTTCTCTCAAACCAAAGATAAAAGGTAGTTGTTAACTTGAAAACTATCGCTTCATGACATCTCAAGGTGGAACTGAGCATTTTGAGCTTTGGGGATGTAGCCAGACTAATAATAAAGGATTACTCAACCATGCGTGAATGAAACAAAACAGGACACAACGAAATCCAGGAACTCCAAACAGTAAAAGTCACACAAGGAAAAGTATAGTTAAAAGGTCAGTCATATAGTATAGTTAAAAGGCCATTTAAATAAAGACCTTTTAACTGTTCCTCATGCAACTTTTACTTTTTTGGAGAGCCTGGATTTCGTTGTGTCTAAAGTTTTCTGACATTTTTTTCCATGCGGACCCTCTACCTGTTCTCACTCACTGGAACCTGCAACAAACAGCCACAATTTTTTTTTAATGTTCAACTCCAGGTTTGTTTTTGAGGCATTACCAGCATTAGAACATGACTTCCAGCTCACACGAGTCCATTTCAAGCTGCACGATGTAACTTTGCTTTGTATCGTTCACGGACTTGAAGGTTAAGAGTACAAAACCCGTGGAGTTTTTTTTTTTTTTTTTTACAGGCGCTTTGAAGGAGCCGGAGCCGTGAGCAGAGTGAACAATGAGAGACAAGAAAGAGCCGACGTGTTCAATATTCATGTGATGTTTAATAATAAAATCAACTCATTTATTCTCCATTGATTCAGTTCAAACAGAGCAGAGACTCTTCGCCTCGCACTCACGACTCTGCACGACACCGGACAAGAACAAAACCAGACATTTTAGAACGGAAAGGCGCACTGTGGACCTTTTCTGGTGGAGTTTCCGTCAGGTGCTTGTCTGGAATGTTTCGCAGTATGGCATTAAACCTTTCTATCTTCAAGGAGACCAAACCGGACCAAGATATAAGTCAGATTTGGTTTTTTCGCCTGTTTTTTGAGGTATTTTTGAGCTATAAAACCACCTGTGATTGAATAAATGTAAAGTAGAGCTGTTTAATGTCATACTGTGGAACATTCCAGGCAGAGCAATGATGTATCCATAGAAACAAGGCGGTGATGGACCCTCAAACAACCAGAAAAGTTACACAATTCACCTTCAGAGTCACAGCGTTTAACTTTTTTGCCATATCTTTAGAAGTAATTTTTGGTTTTCTTTGTTGCACTTTATTGCACAAAATCTGTTGTAAACTTATGGTGAGCGGGCTTGCATCTCCATAAACCCGACTCTTATTTGTGCGGAAGAAGGCCTGCTGCTTGTTTCCACAGAAATATTGTTCTTTTGATAATATTCCATCATTATTGGGTTCAAACATTTTAAAGTATAATTTTAATGTTTCAAAGTATGATTTTAACATTTCAAAGTATGATTTTAACATTTTATTTCCATGGAATTTGCAATGGACCTCCAGAAAGTTACATACTGCACCTTTAACGCACACTTTTTGTCACAATAAATGAATCGACAAAAGCATCTGTACATAAAGCAGAGTAAACAAGGCTGAAACGATAGCTGCTTGCTTCAAAGTAAAAATACTGTTGGTAAAGAGTGATCTGGGGAAGATGTGAGGACTTAAAAACACGAAGGAGCAACTAGTGATGTCACAAGGTGGAACCACGCATTTGAGCTCAGGAGAGGGGAGTGTACACAGCATTATTCAAATATTACAACATCACTAAAGACTCTAAATAAAACTGGGTTTTAGTGAACATGACCTTAAGAACTGTCCGTTATTTTCAGCATAGTCATCCTGTGATAGCTTTAGTATACAGTAGTACACAGTATAAGTAGTACACAGTATAAGTAGGGCTAATTATACAGTAGTACACAATATAAGTAGTACACAGTATATGTAGGGCTAAGTATACAGTCGTACACAGTATAAAACAGTACAGAGCATAAGCACAAAATACACAAATATGTAGCATGTAGCTTTGTTTTTCATTTACATCACTGAGAAGAAAATAACGAGAGACTGTTACCGCCTGCTTCATTCTTGATTTGGTTTGAAATTATAAAACAGTTAAGATCATTTTAAAACTCTATCTAAAGCCTAGAAAAGTTTCCAAGTGAATGGAGCGGCTTTATGCAGTCTCCAAACCCTGCTTCAGAAGTTGTAAGACATAAGAAAAGTTTCCCAAAGACGTCCGAGGTTTACGTGGATGTGGAACGCTGAGGTTGAGAAAATGAACAAAATGCATACATTTGTGTAGAAAATTTAAATTATTCTTTATTTGCTTCTTGCAGTAGTTTTTGGTTTTGTATTTCTACTTTTTGCAACAAAAACGTTTCATGTCCCTCGATCTTTTGAAAAAAAAACTCTCAAATTGGTAGAATTCAGCTTCTGTCTCGTCTTGAGTGGATTTTGAATTGTTTTTTTGCCAGTAGAACTTTAGTTTTCTTGTGCAATGTTTTTCTCTCATTTAAGGAAAAAAAGATTATTTTCAAGACTTTTTTTTTCTTATTTAAATTGTAATATGACTTTTTTTCTTTATCTAAAATGTACACTAATGAACACTATTTAAAGATGCACTATGTCACTTTTCTATTGAAGGGTCCGCCACCTCCTTGTCACCATGGAGACAACTTCTATTGGCTGGAATGTTCCACTAAACTTTTCTATCTTTAATTCACTTTTTAATGCTTTTCAAAAATTATTTCTCAAATACATTATAAAACAGGCATTCTTACATGAGCGGGCTTGCCTCTCCACAGATCTGACTTGTAACTTAGCATAGTGACAACAGTTGCTTCATAGATACGGTTGAAAAAGTATGAAACATTCCATATCGCCATGGAGACAAGCAGTTGGCAGACTCCACCGGAAAAGTTGTGTCATGCTACGTTAATTCAAGCTGCTTTAAAGCTGCAATGTGTAGCTTTTCTGGGGGAGCTCGTTACCATAGAGATGTCAATGCTTTGCCTAGAATATTCCACAGCATGGCAAAAAAAGGAAAAAAAATCTGTGTTGTATTTTTTCCAGTTACAAGTGTTTAATCGCTCAAAAATACCTTGAAACACATGTATTCTGAGTGTAAGCTGTGTCGCCCCTCCATGGATCCGACCTGTAACCTGGCTCCTTGTACACTCGGAGATAGCTGAGTTTAACGCCTTTATGTACAATATTTTCAAGACAAAGCGATAACATCTCCACGGAGACAAACAGACGGCAGACTCTCCCCGAAAAAGCGACAGACTTTTCAGAATTCTCCACGCTCTCAGAAGAACACGTGTCGAGGATTTTTTACACAACTTAAAGAGATTTTAATGCGGTTTATGTGAGTTTAAGTGGTCTGTATCGAAATACTCAGAAGGTTTAAAGTCTTCGGTGAAAGATCTGAGCAGGATCTGACGGGGATTTGGACACAGTGGTCTCCAGTCTGCTCACAAGAGACTCACAGAACGATGGAAAGTGCACACAGAAGAACTCTAATCTGCTCTTTTATACGATCTAGTACCTTTGACGTGTACTTTGGTGGTGCTTTTAGGACTTAAAGGCTCTGGGCGCTACTTTTATTTTTTGTATTTGCAGCTATCGGTAAGAAGGAAGGAAATATGAGAGGAAAAACTGGTTTGTGTTTTCAGTTTTATGATTTTGTTGATAAGAGCTATGAAGAAATAACCAGGTGTGACCGTAGACTGTTTATATGAGGGTCAATGACGTATAAGGATTTTCAACAGACAATTTTTAAATATAAAAATATTTGTTTCTATTGAACTTTTTCAAATATTTACAGTGTCAGGTGCATAAATCTTTGTTTAACATTTATATTAAGCATTTTAGTGTGTTTTTATGTACATGAATTGGATACGCCCTTAAAAAATGTCATGTGGTGCGACCGAGAATAACCTTCAAATTGTTTTATTTTCTAAAACATGGTTTGGATATTAATCTAAGTTCTGAGTAATGTAAAGTATAACCCCTTTTAGTGTGAGTAAACAGTGATGATGTAGGCACAGTTGCACATTTTGGCAACAGAAGTACGGCAGAACTGAGCAGCTTGTCGAGCTCTGTGAAAGGATTATCATCAAAAGATCATAGAATATCAATTCTGACATCCACACACAACAATAACCAGACATTTTGGATTTGGAAATGTTTTTATCTTCTTCTGTCTGAATGAATCGGTATGAATGGGGAATAATGCCACTTCCGTTGCCAAAATGCACGTACAGCTTTTTTAATCACTGCCCTAAAAGGGTCTATATCGAAATAAACTGTTGCATTTCCTTACATTTTTAATGCATATTGATATTTTCTTTTGCTGTCCAATATGACAGTCGCCTGCTTGTGTTTAATGAACAAACTTCTACCCTGTAAAATGCATCAAATGAAGAAAAATGCCTAAAGAATCCCATTCACCCAAGTTTACTTTGTCTGTTATTAAACTCCAGCCATAGAATTCCTGCTGTTATTAGTCGCACCACATGATGCACGGATCACACCACATGACATTTGAACACTTTAAGTACAAAAAATATGCAGAATAACTATTATTTCTGAAAAAAAAAATTGGTTTCATGGAGGTCAGAGGTACTAGAGAAATGTGGTTAATTATTATGACATTTGAACCTTTTTAACTGAGGAAATTGCAATTAGACACAAAATTTAAGCCTCATGTCATTGACCCATAAATGGACATAGCTACTGATTCTGTACCTGCTGCAGTGAACCTCGTCATTTTGGTCTTAACATCTTTGTATTATTCCTCTCTACATGATACTGGTGTTGTTATTTCGTTGTTTTTATTTTTAGTCCTTACATTAATTCCTGTTTTTATTATAAGCTTCAAATCCGTCCCTATAACTGCTAGACTCTGTGAGGTCATTTGACTGGAGCCGAACTTCTCTCTAAATTTACAGGTAACGCTCTTTTTCTTTCAATTCAGTGTGTTTTTGTCAGGGACGATCCCAGTCCAACTACAAGAGAAACAAAGAGATAGAAAGAGAGAGAAAGAGAGGGACAGAAAACAGAAGAGAGAGAATAAGGGAGAGGGAGGGACGGAGAGAGAGGAAGGGAGCGAGAATGAAGGAGAGAGGAAGGAAGAGGGAGAGAGAAGGAGAAAGGAAGGGAGAGAGAAAAGCAGAGAGGAAGGGAGAGAGATAAGGAGCTAGGGAGAGAGAGAGAAGGAGTTAGGGAAAGGGAGAGAAGGAGAGAAAGAGAGAGAGAGAGAAGATGAGAGGAAGGGAGAGAGAAAAGGAGCTAGGGAGAGAGAGAAGGAGGGAGAGAGAAAGAAGGTGAGAGGAAGGAAGAGGGAGAGAGAAGGAGAGAGGAGGGGAGAGGAAGGGAGAGAGAGAAAAAGGAGAGAAAGCGAGAGAGAGAAGGTGAGAGGAAGGAAGAGGGAGAGAGAAGGAGAGAGGAAGGGAGAGAG
>CM060669.1:20625000-20735000 GCA_030686955.1 Odontamblyopus rebecca
TTTAAACCTTTCTATCACCATTGAGACCAAACCATGTCAAGTTACAGGTCAGATCTGTGAATTTTTGTGCAATAAAACCACCTGTAATTGGACACATGTAAGGTAGATCTGTTTAATGTCATACTGTGGAACATTACAGGAAGAGCAATGACATATCTATAGAAACAAGAACAAGAACCAGAAAAGTTATACAATGCACTTTTGAAGCTCACAAGAGTCCATTTTGTGTAATATAGGACCTTTAAAGCCCCATTGTGTAACATTTGAGTAAAAAAATAGACTTACTTTTGTGCGTAGTTTTCTGAAACATCACTGCAGTTTCTCCTGTCGTGAAGAACTTGAAATAGGTGCAGTTTGTCTCTGAAAAAACAAAACAATTAATAACTGAGTTTTAAGACTTGCAAAAATTGCTTTCGCCTGTGCAGTGGGAAATTAACAAAGGTAAGTGTAAGGCTGCTTATAAAGTTGTTTCCAGACATTAATGACTGAACCAGGCAGAGCGTTTTGTTTGTTAGACTCGTGGCTGTTGTAAGATGGGTTAAAGTGGTGTTAAGCTTCTTCAGTGTGATTTTCAAATTGGTGTTTTAAGTGGAAGTTAAGAACTTGCCCCCATCATTACACTAGTTTGTTGTCTTGACAGACTCACTGCCACAGTGAGATCTCCGCCGAGGCAACACTGATCTGTGCCGTTTTTTGGCTTCTGACAGTATTCCACCATCTCCAGCAATGGACTTTAGCTTCAAACGTGCTGGAGTTCCCCTTTAATGAGCTTACTTATCTTTGTATTGTTCATCTTTGTATTGTTCATGTTTCTGTTTCTACAAAAGTTACGCATTCTTATGTAGAACATTAAAAATTGTGAAAAAGTACCACCCTTTACTGGCGTCCTATTGGCCCAATTTTTGGTACAGATGTTTCCAATGTCAATAGGAACAAGGCTAAATGTGATCTGGCAAAATTTAACTCAACTCAGCTCAACTTTATTTCTAGAGCACTTTAAAAAGAACACAGTCAACCAAAGTGATGTACACAAGCAGATAAACAGTGACAAATACAGTGACCGGTACAGGTAAAATACTGGTAAAAAGTCAACCCTCAAACTGAAAAGCCAAGGAGAAAAAGTGAGTTTTTAAAAGGAACTTAAAAACAGGCAGTGAGTTGGTCAGCATTACAGTATGTGCAACAGGAGCCGATTCCACAGCTTTGGAGCATCCACTGCAAATGGCCGATCCCCTCTCTGTTTTCTCCTGGTCTTTGGGATAATTTAGAAAACTTTTACTTATACTATCATGTTGTGAACTACCCTATTCCGCATAGTGTATACCTCATTTTCACTCACATTCATATGGCCGAAGAAGTGTCCACAACATCAGCAACATCAACACATATCCAGTGGTGGATATTGAGCCACAAACCTGACCGTTAAGTGGCAAACGTCTGTATTAAACAAGCTACTTCTACCCACGTTTATATTATCCGATCGCTGTCACCTCATATCCCACAGTGCATCATTTCAGCAGCACGTTGCATAAGTAACACACACTGGATCATCTTATTGACATTCAGCCTGCCTCTGCATCTCTCTGTTCTCCTTTTCACTCTCCGTCAAATACAATCCTCCTGGGGCCTCAAAGACAACCTGAAGGAGAGCTGTTCCAGTAATTAGACCGTGCCCGGCCCCTTCATGTGTTCAGTAATTAGACTGCGCCGTCATCCGTTCACACTCGTCAGTCTCTATTAGCGTGATCAAAGACACTTCCAGCTTGTGCTCTCTGGCCCACGCTTTCTATTCCACATTCAAACGGACAGAACTGGATGGTTAACAAGAGCCGGGGCAGATGGGAAGTCGAGTGTTATTTAGACGTCAGCTCATTTTTAATACTGATGGAGATTTGAATTTGTTTTGACGCGGTTCTCAGAGTGCAAACGTTATTCTTTGGCGCACCGTACTCGGTTATGGGAAGCTCCTTCTGTTTTCGCACCTGCCCCGGTCTGAAACTGCAACTGGCTCCCCAACCGTCGCCAATTAGTGTTTCACGCACACAACAAATAAAACAGGCAGGATGGATGAAATGTGTTGCCCAGGGACGCAACAGCATGTATTGGAGCTGGGGTTGAAGTGTAGACCATGTGGTAAAGCTGCAATTAATTGAATTTTCGCAATTTCGAATTGTGTGTCAAACAATCTCCAAACTCAAATAATCAAGTTGAAATGATTAAGCTTAATGAAGATTATTTTGTTATTATTATATGTATTGAAGATTATTTTTTTTTATAAATAAGTATATTTATTTTATTTTTTTAATATAGAGATTGTAGAACAGCTACATATATATTTTTTCTATGCCTTATTTCATGTTCAAAGTATATTTTATTCATTTTATGCTTTATACATCACAGAACTGCTCTAAGGTACATATTTGTAGCCTATATTTATTTTAAGTTTGAAAGTTTTGCATAAATTATCAGTAACAAAGTACTTCGTTGTTGTTGTTGTGTCACTCCGCAATTATAAATGTACTATTATATGAATAAAATCAAGGTGGAAAGCCAATTTAAAAATTTAAAAAACCATCCCCCGACTTCCTGTTTTCTTATATTCCTGTGCTGACCAGCTTTCCTCTATCAGTATTTTATTCTAAGGTCTTACAAATAGACTTAAAGCTGCACCATGTAACTTTTCTGGATGTTATTGCTTTTGCCTGGAATGTTCCACAGGTATTATAATAAACTTCCCCATATCCACTTTAGACAAGCAGGTGATGCCACAAGTTCAGTGCTATTACCTGACCAGTCCGAACCACACACTTTGACAAAACTTTGCACAGACGAGTGGATCTGGAGCTGTGTCCTGTCTTCCTGATTCTAGAGGCCGAGGCCATGGTTCTCGACCAGAAAAAGGTGGATTGAATCTCTGCAGGTGGGTGGGAAGTCCCTGCCTCAAGTGGAGGAGTTCAAGTTTCTCGGGGTCTTGTTCACAGTGAGGGGAGGATGGAGCGTGAGATTGACAGGCGGATCGGTGCAGCGTCGGCAGTGATGCGGTCGCTGTATCGGACCGTTGTGGTGAAGAGGGAGCTGAGCCGAAAGGCAAAGCTCTCGATTTACCTCAGTCTACGTTCCTCCCCTCACCTATGGTCATGAGCTCTGGGGAATGACCGAAAGGACAAGATCACGGATACAAGCGGGCAAATTAGTTTCCTGTGCAGAGTGGCCGGGTGCTCCCTTAGAGATAGGGTGAGGAGCTCAGTCACACAGGAGGAGCTCGGAGTAGAGCCGTTACTCTTCCGCATCGAGAGGAACCAGCTAAGGTGGTTCGGGCATCTGGTCCAGATGCCTCCTGGACGCCTTCCTCTGTAGGTCTTCCAGGCATGTCCCACCGGAAGGAGGCCCCAGGGAAGACCCAGGACACGCTGGAGGGACTATGTCTCTCAGTTGGCCTGGGAACGCCTCGGGGTCCCCTCCAGAGCAGCTGGAGGAAGTGTCTGGGGTGAAGAAAGTCTGGGAGTCCCTGCTTAGACTGCTGCCCCCGCAACCCAGCCCCGGATAAGCAAATGGAAGTAAATGGATCTATCAAAGCATCAAACTGTTACTTAAAAGAAGTTGAATATTTTGTTCTGAATGTTACAAGAATTTTTGAGAGGAGACGTCTTCTACATTTGAGGGGACACGTGATACAAATTAGTGGCTGTGGTTGGATCATCTAAAATTTGGACAGAGGATTTTCACCCTCTGTTGTCTAGTTCCGAACCCTTCTGGATTCAAACAGATTCTAAAAGGGACTGGCTGGCCAGGCAGTTAATGTTACAAGTCAGATCTGTGGCATGGCAAGCCTACTCACAGACAGAATGCATGTTTTACAATTTATATAAGAATAAAAACAATTACAATACAGTGGAACAATCCAGAGCAACAACATCCTCTTGGAGATAAGCAGGTAATGGATCTTACCACGAGAGTCTCTATAAATAAATTATAACTGGTAGATTTTGGTAGTTTTCCAAATTGTACAGCAGCCATTTTGTCCACTTTGAACATATTTCTGTTCTTTGCTCTACTTTGCTTCTGTATAGAGCGGTTATATTTTTAAACCATAACCTGAAACCTCCTGTCTTCCTATTAAAACCCTAATATTGTCTTTATGAGTGTGGGCACGGTCCCTGTGGTGTGGGGATTATTTTTATAGACATATTCCGTGGTATTAAAATAGATAAGCAGTTCCTGGAGGTGCTCTTAGTGTCCGACGTCTCACCTCTACAGCCCTCAGTGGACACATCAGAGGAACGCACATAAAGGAGTTTAAAGTAGTTTGTAAACTGCAGGTAATATAGGATGGGTGTCTTAGTAGTACATTAACAGTTAGATGGGCCCTGCAGCTCTTGAGGTCAATTCTTGGCAGTGATTTTTAGACTTTTACTCCTACTTGATTAATGTGTTTGACAAATTAACATTGCTCTTACTTGAGTACAACTTTTGGTTCCTCGCCCCACTGTGAGTAAGTCGCATGGGATAAGTACAACCTAGGGACGTCTGGTAATTTGCAAATGACCTTCCCACCATTCACACGGCATAAGCAAAGTTCGTAAATGACTCTATTTTTCTGACATTTACACAGAGATTGAAAAAGAAAAGAACACATTAAGAAAAGAAAGAGACAGAAAAGACATGCAATTACAACAACAAACACTAAGATGCAGATTCCTACAGGACTACTGTAGTATTATCACCGGACGTCTGTGTTTGGCGAAATATAGAAGGTCATTTGTGGTGGAATTTTGACTTTACAAATTACAGACATAACTCATTCGCAAGGGATTAGGATTTTAGGCGTCCCAGGAATACTAATCCCATGCGAATAGGGCTTAAAAGTCACAAAAGCATCTGTCTATCTTTTGATGTTTTGCTGCTCCAATTACCTTAACTTTTCATTCAGCAGTAGTTACCCCAAATATTGGTATACTTTTACTTTAGTTGTTTCTTTTGGATTACTCTACCCACTTCTGCTCCACATTTTGAAGTAGTGCATGACCAGATGAGCATTAACATTAGCGTATCTGGATGTAAGGGTCACCTCCGGGCAGCTCGGCCGGGCCACAGGTCTCTCTCTCTGGGTCGATGTCGGCCACCCACAGGGTCTTGGTGCAGCCCTTCCACAGGCCCAGATGAGCAGTCAGACACGTCTACAACACACACAAAGAGTAATCAAAACTGTGCTTCTCAAACTCAAACTATGGTACACATAGAAGGGAGTATGTGAGCATGTGGTATGTGAATTTTCTCTTTAGAGCAGTTAAAGGTTCTATATTACTCAAAATGGATTGTTTTGAGCTTTTAGCCCTGTTAACATGCTGTTGTTATACCTGGAATTGTGTTCTGTTTTATTCACACATGTTTGAGTAATATTAGTTTATTAGTCTGGCTGCTTCTCCAAATCTTAAAATGCTCTGTTCCACCTTGTGAAGCGTTTGTTTTCAAATTAACAGCTCCTTTTATCGTTAGTTTCAAAGAGTTTGGTAATTCCAGGCCTGAAATCATCCAAATGATTCTAGTGAAGGTATATGGAGTTTAAAAACACAGTGGAGCACTTCCTGTATTACCACACAACATGCAGGGTTTGCACATTTAGGCTGAGTTCTATCTGCAGTTGCATAAACAACGCCAGGTATGTTTGTGATGACGGAACAACATTATAACATAGATCTGAAAATAACATAATATGGGCTCTTTAATCTCATTTAGAGTTACTTTTATCCACATTTTTCTTCATCCTTGTTTAAAACTTGACGTAGACCTAGTTTAGATCTGGTATAGTCCTGTTATAGACCTGGTTTAGATCTGATGCTGGGAAGGCTCAATGTTTTCTTGTGGTTATGAGTGTGAAATGTTTAAGAACCCCAGCACTAGAATCGACAGTAAGAGACATTTTAGATTTGCAAAAATCATATTTGGCTGTCCGAGTAGCACCACATCTAAACCTGGACTATACTAGTATATCAGTATATGTTATGGTTATATGCTATACAATGATACCTCACTGTGCAACTGGGTGCTCAACTTTCTATTAACAGGGAGCAGACTGTCAGGATTAACAGCTGCTTCTCCTCACCAACTACTCTCAACACGGGTTCCCTGCTGCTGACACATGACTGTTCGGCCTCCTTCCTGACCTGTCAGAGTGTTAAATTTGCAGATGACACTGCTGCTGTGGGTTTAATCTCACAAAACAACGAGCCAGCATGCAGACAGGAAGTACAGCTGCTGGGGACCTGGTGCAGACATAACAACCTCTGCCTTAATCCTTTAAAAACCAAGGAGTTGATAGTGGAGTTTAGGAAGAACAGCTGCTCACACCACTCCCTTCCCTCTGCATCACGGTCACAGAAGTGATGTCCTGCTGGAAATATATAGGTCTGCACATCACTGACAGTTTAACCTGGTCCACTAATGCAGCCAGCACTGTAGAGAAGGCCCATCAATGCCTGTACTTTTTGAGGAGATTCAAGGCTGCTAGACTAGGCTGACCCAGTCCATCACAGTGTGGTACGGACACTGTTCAGCCCAGGACACGAAGGCTCTACAGTGTGGTCAGAGCAGCAGAGAAGATCACTGGATATGATTTCACATCCATCAGTGATATTTATGTGGAACGCTGCAGAAGACGGGCTTCCAGGATTGGGAGACCCCTCGCACTCCTTCCACCATCTGTTTGTCCCTCTGCCTTCTGGAAGAAACTGAGGAGCATCGAAGCAAAAACATCTCAGCAGAGGTTCAGCTTCTTTTCTGAGGCTCTCACACTTTTGAACAGTGCACACAGAGTTCCTCCTATGGCTGCCGATCTATCTTGCTAGATGCTTTACTTGTACTACTTGTGTCTATTGGAACTGCTAAATGCTCTTAATGTACTATTTAATATTGCGTATTTATCATTGTTTTTATCTCTTTTAATCACTGGGCTTTGAGGAACAAATTTCATTCTGTCATGTGTTTCTCGCATGCTTGAATGACAAATAAAGAACCTTGAACATTGAACCTGAGAGCGCATCATCACATCAAAATCAGGACTAAAGTAAACCAACACTAGACCAGGACTAAACCAGGACTAGAACAGGACTGAACCAAATGGGCAAAATGCAGGACCAAAACAGGAGGTAACCACAAGGTATTCTAAACAACGATTAGCCCAAAAGAATATAAAACAAATTCTCAAACTGCAGAGGCCGGACCACAGGCAGCAGTCAGTACATGTACTACAGTTTGAGAAACACCCCCATAGGTACCTCAGCATGTATGTATATATGTGTTTTTGTACCTGGTTGTTGTAAAAGTGCTTTGGAGGAGACAGTTCCACCCAGAACTCTGTCCCAACACCAAGAACCGTCAGCACCACGCCCACAATGGCAACGAAAAATGCCAACTTAATCTGCAAATAGTAAGAGATTTTGTGTTTAGTAATTAATTAAAAGTGTATATAGATAAACCTTTTACATTTCATTCATTGCAAAGTACAATAATGATCTAAGACTGTTTAAAGATCCTATACTACACAAACCTGAGTGAGCTTTAAGTCATGTTGTAATAGTAGTGGTAATTTTCAGTTTAGCAGCTCTATTTGAAATGTGTTTGTGGCAGAGTTTAGGTGTTTGGTTCCACTTTAACAGTCTCTTTGTCCCTCTTACCTTTCCTTCCTGGGCCTCGCTCATGGCCTGTGTTCCAGAGCCGGGCCTTCGTCTCTTATTTCCTCCTCCGAAAGTGCTGCGTCCACTCATCAAATTGTTCAGACCCACTGGCCCCTGAGCCGGACCCCCCGCCAAGGGCATCCCCCCCACCTGCACCCCCCCTCCCCCATGACCCCCCACGGCCCTCCCCTCCTCATCCGTCACGAAGAACGTTGACCACATGACCCAGCAAAATCTCGAACAAATGTCTTTAGTTTAGTCCTGAGGTTTGTACAAACTCAATGTTCAAAGGCAAAGATATAAAAAACAATATATGTCCAAGCTGAAATGGAAACTCAAAAGTTCATGTTAGTGGATGTTGTTTGGTTGAAAACCTCAGGGACAGTCTCTGAAAGGCCAGAAGACAAATGGAGGTTTGGATGACAAAGAGTTTGAGAAACGAGTCATGATTCAAACTGGTGAAAATTGTAGAAAATCCAACTTTATCTTGTGACCGTGAAGAACCTGTGGAGGAGAAGAAGTTATTAGAATATATACATGTACACACAAAATTAAGATATGATGCAGATGCTGGTGTTTTTATTTTGTCCTTTAAGAAATTCCTGTTCCAACTGCCTGCCTCAGTGAGCTTCATTTGACTGGAGCACTATGGGTGACGTCACACTCACTTGGTCCACTTCTTTCTACAGTCTGTGGGACACTCTTGGTGATGGTCTGGCCTGAGTCTGGACTGTGGAGCATTTGAATGAGCAGCTGTCCCTGTGCTCCAAATGAAACAATGTGATGACAAGAGCCCTGCACCAGGACTGAGCTGTCCGAGCCCTCACACACACATGTACGTCTGCTCTCACTCACTACTGCTGGCTTCAGAGCGCAGAAAACATGTCAACAGGTAACATGGCTAAAGCCGTATGGATTTCATGGGCTAAAAGGGTTAGCTGTGTATCACTCCGGAAGGCACGCATTGAATAGTTGTGAAAATACAAGCAGAGAATTAGATTAGCACTATTCCACATACAGGAGCTGAACAAGGAAATACTCACCGTAAAGGACAATACTACACACCAAAAGGCCCATATTACACTACTTTCTCATCTGATCATGTAGTTTCATTAAAAACATACCGTGTTGTGTTTTGTTTCACATGTTTAACATACAAACCCTGAGTTCTTCTCTCAAACAGAAATGTGATGTCATGTGGTAATACAGGAAGTGCTTCAATGTGTTTTTAAACTCCATACACCTTCAGAGAATCATTTGGATAATTTCAGCCCTTGAATTGCCATTCTCTACTTAGCTAATAGTAAAAGGAGCTGTTAACTTGAAATCTACTGCTTCATGACATCACAAGGTGGAACAGCATTTTGAGCTTTGGAGATGTAGACAGACTAATAATGCAGGGATACTTAAACATGTGAGAATGAAACAAAACACAACTCCAGGTGTGTTTTTGATGATGAGCATCATTAAAACATGCCTTAAAGCTCACAAGAGTCAATTGTGTGTAATATTGAAGCTTTAACCACTTTTTTCTGGCTTGAAGCATTTATTAGACATCTGTAGCGTGAAATGGGGAGAGGTAGAGACATCTGGGAAATCCTAATAACCACATATGTGCAACGCCTTGAATTATTACAGCACCAGCGAGCAGCATTAACCACCATTTTAACTATTACTGCAAAACTGTCACTCAACTATTACAGAATGTGTCCTTTAGCATTATCAGCTTCCTTGGTCAGCTCGTCTCAGTTGTACACTACGCTTTTCACAATTTATCTTGACCAGCTTGTCTCCAGGGTGATCTTCTTACCTCCTATTTAAACCTCCTTGTGTGAAAGTCAGGTCGTGTTGAGTATTCAAGTTCTCCGGGTCCTGGACTGATGGTAAATAAACTTCTCCTGCCTCAGACTCCAGAGTCTCTATTCAACTTTAGGACCAGTTAGGACAACACTTATTTTCCTTAACACTTACCTTCAGCATGTTTTTCACACATTTCATAGTCTGTATTGTCGCTAAAATAGACTGAAGTACATCTGCCAGCGTGGCCATGTTTGTTTTGGTTTGTTTGGGTGCTCCTCCACCTCAATACTGAGACGTGATTGGTCGTCCACCACCTGTCGGGCTCTATTGCACCAGCGGGGCCGAGATGGATTCTTGTGAGTTTGTGAACTCAACTATCATGAGTCCAGTCCATCTGTGGAACATTCCAAGTAAAGCAAAGTCTTTTGGAGACAAGGAGGTGATGGACCTCCACTAGAAACATTACAACCAACTTTAACTATTAAAGCAACATTTACTTAGATCCTTACTTCAGAACATTCTCCATGGAGACAGATCTGTTTTATGTCATACTGGAACAAGCAGGTGGAGACTAACCTTTCACAGCAGGATGAATTCTCCCGATATTTGTGAGCTCACAAAGAATGGAGAATCCATCTTAAGAGACTCCAGCTGTACAGTTGGGTGGGTGGGCGACCAATCACGTTGCAGCATTGAGGTTTGTGAATGGGAAGCTTCCAAACAAACTAACTAACCAAATAAACAAACCAAAACAAATATGGCAATGGCGACAGACGTACTTCAGCCTATTTTAGCGTCTTAGACTATTTAGTTTGTGGAAAACATGTAGAGGGTTAGAGTTGTGTGCATTTGTGGACAAGAACGATGTCTGTTTGATTTTTCGCGTTGTTCCACTTTCCGACCAATCAGATCCAAACAGTCGTCATGGTGCTCCGTGTTTTCTGCTCTTTCAGTGAGAGCTGTTCCACACTCATAATGTGTAGAACTCAATTCAGTGACACACAGATGAACAGAGTAAGGACATGTTTTTCTACATTTGTCAATAAGAACAACCAAATGAAAATGAAAACATGCCTTAATATGAGTCTTTTTAAACTCAAATATAATTATCAGCAGTATTTGTAGTATGAGCAGTCCAGTTTTAGATGTTACATAATGTTAGCGTCCATTCTTAAACATGCGTCTTCCTCGATCCCCATGAGACTGCTCTGATGCTGAATGTGCAGAAGTGTGTTCAGATCATCTCACTGTGAGTAAACCAACCCTCACTCTCTGCTATATGAGCAATACACTCCAGGAATTTAACCCTACACTGTAAAGCAACATGGCAGAACTCTTATCCACTGTCCCATCATTTTACTTTTGGTTTGTTATCAAGGGTAAACATTTGTATTCATCTGCATAAATGTTACTCTACAAATGTGTCATTCAAAATATGCAGTTATTATAGACTATTCTTCCCGGCGTTGGCCTAGTTTAGGCTTGGTGGAGACTTTGGTTGTTTCGCTCTAGTCCTGGTTTAGTTTCAGCTTCAGTGGTGGAACATAACAAAGGAAATGTAGTACCGCAGTTAAGTATACAAATTTAGGAATCCGTTCTTTGCTTAAGTACATTTTGAAGTTAATACTTTTTAGTTTTACTTCTTTACATCTGAGAGCAGGTACTTTTTACACCACTACATTTTTGAACACTTTGAGGCCAGCTAAAAAGGCTGAGAGTTTTTTTTAACATATTCATATTCTGTGGAAACAAAAACTTGATTTAGTTGTTTCTGCACTAATCTTTACTAAAATCATTGCATTTGAAGTTTTATTAGACCTCCAAACCTGCACAAAATACTTACATTTTTTACCCTTTAAATACCTTTTTAAACAGGTACTTTAATCCTTTTATTAAGTCCATTTTTCCGTACTGTTTTAGTGCTAGTTTAGTCCTACTTTTGGTCTTCTATATGTCTTAAGTGTGAAGCCTCAGATACGTGTGCAATGTCAGCTGTTAATCAGGACTGACAGGCAAGTTATATCATTAAAATGGCTTTGTTTTATATATTAAAATACCGCTGATTCAACCAGTTTTGACAATTAAACAAAAGTGGTATTTGTAAAAACTTTTATAGAAGGGTTAACTAATATGAAGTGACCACAATGCCCTGTTGAACTGCCCTACAAATCTTTTACGGACAGGGGTTGAAAATTTGCGCTTGAAACTTTGCATGCAATGTCATTTCTATGCAAAGTAATTTATAAAAACCATGAATAAAGCAACATTTTTTTTTTTTTATGTTTTTTGTTTTTTTGTTATTTTGGACTCTTTAAAATTCATATTAGCAGAATTTTCATATATATATATATTAATACTGATTACCTTAAAGCCAGTCCTTAGTCCTTCAAAACTGCGTGTATTCCTTATACTGCTCCTATTTTTACAGCCAAAACTAAAGTAAAAGAAATAGACCACTACAGGACCCTCCTGCAGCGTCTCCAAGTCTCTTCTATCTCCAGATCCAAAAATAAGTCCCGTCCAGAGAAAGTTTAGGAGTTATAGCCAGCTCCTGTTTAGTCTGACCCCCTCCCCCATAGCCCCAAACTCACCCGGGTTTAAATTAGACCTGTGCTTTTTTATTTTTTCACTCTTTAGCACGTGCATCTGCACCACCGCCCATTCCACAAGCATCACAACAATGAGATTAATGCGTCGCTGACCTGCTTTTTGTGCACGGTGATCCCGGGCGAGGATGGAAGGAGGAGGAGGGGGACAGGTGGACAGGGGAAAAAGGGGGAGGAGAGAGGGAAGAGAGAGGGGGAGTGGGGTTACAGTCCCGGGGTATGGAAAGGGGTGTATTAACAGGACCACACCGGGGCAAGGGTTGATACTTTGCAGTGACCTCATGCAGGAGGGGTTCTATATGTGTGTCTCTGGCGGAATGTGCAGGCGTTACCATGGTGACACGATGCACACATTAGGAAACACTGTCAGTTTGAGAGGGATTTGTTTAACAGCTCAAAGAGCACAAATCAGCTAACTTGTTGTAGTTCCAGTGAGTTCTTTCTGGTCAGACTGTGTTAAAATCAAGCTAACTTGAGTAATAGAGCTTCTGACAGAGCAGAGCCTTGAGTTAGATCCACTCCTCCAGGGAATGTTGATGATATCAGCTGCAAAGTATCAATTGTGCACTTCATTACACACCAAATGAGATTGGCTAAGTTACACAACCTTACAAGCTGAGATCATTTATCTGGGCGTGTTCTACAAATCACACATGACTACAGCAGCTGTAGCAGTATTAGGGGGGTATTAGGGGCAGATTGTCTTGAATGTGGCTGTTATTCTGCGCCAGTAGCCTCTTCAGTCACCAATAACCGCGTAATCACGTGTGCTGCGTCTTTTAATGTCTTGAATGTGTTAATGGTAATTGGAAAAAACCTGAAAACCACAATCATACACAAAAAAGACTTTTCCCTAAGCAGTTTCCTGCACAGAAAACATATTCCTATAGAAATTATCCATTTACATATGCACATATTGTGATGACATCAGTGGACGAGCTGAGCTTACCACCTGAGCTCAGTTGGTAAGCTCAGTTCCTCCACTGATCCCTAGATTGGTGGTTCAAATCCTGCTCTTGACACTCGAAACGTCATTGATAATGCGGTCAGAACCACAGGTTGGTGGTGTGATTCCAGCTTCAACAGATAAATACTGTTGTGTCCATGGGAAAGACACTTACCTCACCTCACCCCAGTGTCTGCGTACACTCGAGTATGAATGTGTTAATGGGTGACTGGTTCCTTGATGTAAAGTGCTTTGAGCGTCTGTGGGAAAGCGCTGTATAAAAATGTGGTGGGAGATTTGCTTTTTTTGTGTTCCAAATGTTAATTGAGTCTTAAACAGTACCTGTAAGACCCTTGATCTTCTGAACAAGGACACACAGTGACCTTTGTTCACAATAGAGTCTGATTACTCCAGTTCTTTCAGTATACACGACCGAAACCCCCCTCCACACTGCCTAACCTCACTCTAGGCACTAGCTATGGACATTTGAGATGCAGAAAGCAGAAGATCTTCCAGAGGAAATACTTGAGGGAATGAACCATCTCATCACCAACTGAAACACCAGAGCGGAGTAAGAATGAGTCCTTTCCTGTTGTGTTCACCTGTTTCCCGCTGGACGCCGCTGTGAGGCTGCAGACCTTTGACTGAGACATAAAGGTGACTAAGCTCAGTGTTGCTGCAGCAAATCTTTAATTTCCCTTGGAGCCAATAAAGTATCTGTCTCTCCACACCACCTGACCCCTCCCTCCACAGCAGTGACGTCTTATTTGTGCCTCTGCAGCCTCTCATATGGAGCCCATCTGAGCCCACTGTAAGTCTATCTGTTTGTTTACGCTCACGTACGCTCGCTCTTTCCTCTCTCCTCCTCTCCACACTCCCTCTCTCTCTCTCTGCTCCTCTGTCCCCTCACCACCTCTTCCCTCATTTTTCCCTCTCTCCTCTTCCTCTCTCTTTCCTGTCTCTCTCCCACCTCTACTCCTCTCTTTTCTAGCCGCCCTCTCTTTCCCTCCCCTCTCCCTGTGTCCCTCACTCTCCCTATCTGTCACCACCTCTAATCTCTCCCCCTCTTTCTCCCTCTTCCATGTTTCAGAAAGAACTGGACCTCGCTCCACAACGTACGGACGACAGTGAACGCTCCACAGCTATTTTTAAACCACACCTGTTAATGACATTAAAGCCCTTAGCCCCGAGAGAGGGAGAGAGGGAGGAGAGAGGGGAGGAGAGGGAGGAGAGGAGGGAGAAGAGAGAGAGAGAGGAGAGAGAAAAGGGGAGAGAGGGAAGGAGAGGAGAAAGGGGAGGAAAAGAGAGGGAGAGAGGAGAGGAGAGAGAAAAGGGGAGAAAGGGGAGGAGAAGAGAGGCAAGGGAGAGAGAGGGGAGGAGAGGATAGAGGAGAGGGAGAGAGGAGACAAGGGAGGAGAGAGGAGAAGAGGAGAGAAGAGGAGAAGGGAGAGAGGGAAGAGGAGAGAGGGGAGGAGAGGGGGAGAGAGGAGGAGAGGGAGAGATAAAAGGGGAGAAAGCGGAGGAGAAGAGAGGCGAGGGAGAGAGGAGAGAGGGGAGGAGAGAGGATAGAGGGGAGGAGAGGAGGATAGAGGAGAGGGAGAGAGGAGACAGGGGAGGAGAGAGGAGAGAGAGAAGAGGAGAGGGGAGGGGAGGAGAAGGTAGGAGAGAAGAAGAGAGAGAGGAGAAGGGGAGGAGAAGAGAGGCGAGGGAGAGAGGGGAGAGGGGAGGAGAGAGGAAAGAGGGGAGGAGAGGAGGATAGAGGATAGGCAGAGAGGGGAGGAGAGGGAGAGAGAAGAGAGGGGGAGAGAGAGAAGAGGAGAGGGAGAGAGATGAGGAGAGAGAAGAGGGGAGGAGAGAGAGAGAGAAGAGAGGGGGAGAGAGAGAAGAGGAGAGGGAGAGAGGAGAGGAGAGTAGGAGAGAAAGGGGAAGATGAGCTAGTACAGGGGAGAGAACGGGGGAGTAGGAGAGAGGGAGGAGAAGGGAGAGGGAGAAGAGGGGAGAGGAGGGAGGTGTGGATGGACGAGATAACTGAGGACTCAACACCTCCAAACTCAAGGGCTGCTGTTGGCTGCACTCCACATGAGGGAGGGGGACAGAGACAGAGAGAAAAGAGACAAAGACTGACAGAGAGAGGGAGAGAGAAAAAGAGACAGAAGCAACATAGCACAGATCAGTGTCTTTGTGTAGCCCAATTTAAAATAGTATGACATTCCTTTTCCTTAGTGACAGGGCTACACATGAGCATATGCAGGATCAGCAAACTCTCATCAGATCTTTAACACTCTCACTCAGACCACAGCTCAGGGACCTGGGACCTGGGCCAGGAGCACACAGAACAGCTATTATAAAGTGGGCCTCATGTTTGGAAGTTAGAAAACAATGGTCTTGATATAGTCCTGGTTTGAGCCCCGTTTAGTCCTGATGTACCCTTGGTTTAGTGTTGGTCTAATCCTAGTCTAATCCTAGTTTAGTCCTGGTTTAGTCCTGGTGTACTTCCAGTTTTAGTCCCAGTTTAGTCCTGTTGTAGGTTTGGGTTGGTAGTTCTAGTTTAGTCCTTGTTTAATCCTAGTCTAGACCTGGTTTAGACCTGGTTTAGTCCTAGTTTAGTCCTTGTTTAATCCAAGTCTAGTCCTGATTTAGTCCTGGTGTACTTCCAGTTTTAGTCCCAGTTTAGTCCTGTTGTCTAGTCCTGGTTTAGACCTGGTTTAGTCCTGGTTTAGTCCTGGTGTACTTTCAGTTTTAGTCCCAGTTTAGTCCTGTTGTAGGTTTGGGTTGGTAATTCGAGTTTAGTACTTGTTTAATCCTAGTCTAGTCCTGGTTTAGACTTGGTTTAGTCCTAGTTTAGTCCTGTTGTCTAGTCCTGGTTTAGGCCTGGTTTAGTCCTGGTGTACTTTCAGTTTTAGTCCCAGTTTAGTCCTGTTGCAGGTTTGGGTTGGTAGTCCTAGTTTAGTCCTTGTTTAATCCTAGTCTAGTCCTGGTTTAGTCCGGGTTTAGTCCTGGTTTAGTCCTGGTTTAGTCCTGGTTTAGTCCTGGTTTAGTCCTAGTGTACTTCCAGTTTTAGTCCCAGTTTAGTCATATCTGTGGTGTGCAACTGTCAACAACAGCAATTGCCTAGTAGCTTTTGGTAAGGTTCATTCTGTCTTCAATTTTAAACTTAGAATTATCAATTCTTTCTTCTTTCAGTCAGACAGGAGAGTTTGTTTACCTGCTTTACACGTTACGATTATTGCTTCCTGTATCTTCCTCAAAAGTGTCATGTGTGTAGTGACATGTCTTGTGGGCTGCTTTACTTGGTTTTGTTCATTTTTGTAAAGGGAAGTGTGCGCCCCCTGCTGACGTCTTCTCCAGAACTGTATCTCGTGTGTGTTAGGGTTTACGCACCTTCATCTCAGTTTATGCTCCTTGGACCTGGTTCGTGGATCTCGATGGTCTCTCTGATCTAGCTCTGGTTTTTGTTGCTTTCGGGATTATAGAAAAAGGCAAAAAAAAAAAAAAGGGCAATAAGCACAGAGAAAAACATAACACAAAAAGAAAAAGAACACACATAATACCAACTAATTTGCACTAGTCACACAGAATGCATAGAGACCCATGAGGAGACAGAACATCAATGCACTGGTCAAACCACACACAACATTCAGACATTTAGTAGTACAATAATACACAATCACAACACAAATGTGATTTAATACATGAGATGCAATGTTTATGGCTTGTGGATGATCCTTTCTCATCATCTTCTTTATTACAAAGATACAAAAATACAAAGAAAATTTGCACGTATTTCAACTTTAACAATTTTGTAAAAGGGTAACACCCACAAAGCTACAACAGCTTATGAAAGGGGCCCCAAACTAATGTGGGAATATTCTAACCCATTCACCCCAATTAGCCCATTAACACCCTTAAGATCCTTTGTTTGTTTGGAATTTCAGTTTTCAGTTCTTTTGCCTTTGGGTTTATGCTTCAGTACCATGTAGTAGTAAATTTTGTTTTAAATATATTTTAAATATGTTAAGGGATGAAGATTGTTTGATAGAGCTCTCTATGTCGTTCCAAACAGCTGGACCTTTACACGTTATACTAAAGCTTGTGGATTTCAGTTTACGTTTTCTGTAGATGTTGTTTTGCTCTAGTATTGTGTTTGTGAGTTGCAACAGCTATGGGAATGAGATGGCAGAGTCGATCATTTAATTTGTTTACTACACTATACATCATGCATGCATTATGAAAAATGTTGCTCTCAGTGAGCTTCAGAAGCTTGAACCTGTAAAAAAGAGGATCATACAACCAAACATATGCTGGGGAAACAGTAAGACTATTTGGCACACTGAATAAAGAACATCAAAAAGAGTGCTGAAATGGCTAAACGCATAAAAGAAAATCTGAAATCTGACATTTCCGACCACTGCAAGACACACAAGCACATTTTGGAACGAAACAATGCGCTGGGTCAGAAAGGCCACTGAGATCCACAAACCAGGTTCAATGAGCATGAACAGAGACAAGGGAGTGTACACCTTATCACACACATGAGATGCAGCCCTGGAGAAAGCATCAGACAGTAGGGGGCGCAACCTTCCACGTAAAAACACATCACTACACCATCATGTGATGCTTCTGTGGAGGCCTAAGCAGGGCCGGCCCAAGCCTTCAAGGGGCCCTAAGCAGAATATGATTTGGGGGCCCTCCACAACACCAAAACCACACTGCTAGCTGCCTTATTATTTCCTAGGCTATACAGTTAGTCTAGCCGCCCATCATAATCTGCTTTTTTAGTTGGTTTACATTATACTGCAAGTTGTGGCTATTGCAATGTAAATTATTCAGAGTGATCTGTAGCATATTTGTAAGTAAAAAAACAAATCAGTAGACAAGACACTTTATATGTAAAAAAGTGAACCAATTTATTTTGCACTAACATACACAAATCTTGTAAACAGTACTTAGTACTTGTAAGTACAGTTTGGAATGTTGACTGCTCCTGGCTTTATTGTGCTGATAAATGCTCCTCAATTTCAGGCATATGAATCTCTCCCTCGCTCTCAGGTGCTGTAGGATCTACAGAGGATGGACCTGAAGCAAACAAACAAACAAATAAATATTGCATTAAAAATAAAATTAAAAAAAAAACAGGCCAAATGTGTAATGTCATTGAAAATAAATATAAAATAAATAACTGTTTCAACAACAACATTATTTTGGAAAAAAAAAAGTGTGATTAATTCAGGATTTAGTAGTGACATATTATGACTCACTTGGAGCACTTTCATGAATGGAGCAGGAGGTGGAGGTACCCGGATCTGCATGGGCAGATGTGGTTGATAGTGGTCCAAAAAACCTCAGCAGGGCTCCTGCAAAATAATGGTCCACCAGTACATCATTAATAAGTTATTTAATTTAGTATCTTTACTTAGGTCTGTATTTCAGAGCATGTGATTACTCATGCCTAAGAGTAGCCTCACATATCTGGCCATGACTTTTGCCTACATTGTGTAACAGGATTTAATTATTATGTATTTCATACATGCATGCCTATACAATATCATTAACAGTGAACTCAAACTTTAAAATCTCTCTAACAGAATCCAACCCAACATTGATGAGGCAGAATTATGTATTGCAGTGTGTCGTCCAGCAGAGGAAATCTTGGCTATTCAGAAATACCATATACCGTATTGGCCCGAATATAAGACGAGGGTTTTTGTTCTAAAAATAGCCCTTAAAGGGGGAAGGTTCGTCTTATATTCGCGGACTAGACAAAATACCGCCGAAAACAATATTTTACAACAAGTGCTTTACGTTGGAATACACAGGCAACCGGCCACCATCCCTCACAACAATGCCACAAAATAATAGTTTTTTTTTTTAATGGAGAAGTCAAGAGATTGTCTTGAACACACTGGTTCGAAGCCGGGTCAAATTAACAGCTTTGATAGACGTGACACAAATTTCAAAATGATGGTTGTGAACACTGCCAAATCCTCCAGTCACAGAGCGCAATGGTCAACGTGAGCTCAAAAAGGACACATTCAAAGTGCTAAGAGTGCAAAAGAAAATCTTTCCGAGGACGTCAATGTGGCCGTTTCCAAGACAGGAGAGACGTAATGCCATATAAGCTAAGCCGTAATACAGCTAAAGGCTTTGGAGAGCTAAGGAGCTCAATATTCCCACAGATGAATTCAAAGTAAGTTTCAGGTGGGTTAAAATAATGACACACTGAGGCGCAGCTGTCACTAGGCAGTAGCCTGGCCCAGCGCCTGCCACAGACTTCGAGGATAAGCTCCTGACTTTTCAGCACCATGTCATCACATTAAACTAACCTAACCAGAACAGAAAAATTGTAAAATTGAACATTCAAATTGACCCGTTTCTTGCTGTTTTTTTCCTCCTCTTGTCTCTTCCTCTTCTCTGCTCCAGACAGATAATTTCTTTTTTGAGACATGGCTTTCCATCTCCGACCTATCTTCCGAAGTGAATAACTCCTGTCCTGGATTAGTTAATCTACTAACCAACCTACCAACTATAAAAATGATACAAAACATTATTTCATGTCTTGTTTTTTCATGTCTTGTTTATTTCATGTGTCATTTGTTTCTGCTATATCATGTCATTGATATTGCGGGGTTTTTTTATTAAAAATATTTTCGCAACTGGGCATTCCAACTGCTCTTGGGGGCCCCCTAGTGGTGCCTGGTGGTGCTTGGGGCCCTAAGCGGCCGCTTAGTTCGCTTATGCCTTGGGCTGTGGGCCTAAGGAAGAAAATGTCCCTATATATAACACTGAGAAATGTGCAAACAATGTAGAAATATGAAATATGAAGTTGTTTACAACGCATTGCAGTTCAAGGTGAAAAGGGCATGATGTGGATGTAAATCTTTCATGCAAACAATGTTAAAACCATAATACAGAACCTTCTCCATGTACATAGATCAGTTTTATGGCATACTGTGGAATGTATAGTCACACATTGTGGCTTGAAACTCACTATGGTAAAATAAGACATTCATTAGAACAATACAATCTAATCCGATAATAAAAAGCCTATTGTGCATGTCTTAATCTTCCATGCGGTAACACCCTGGATTTGTGCAGAGTAAACTATAATAAAAGAGTCTTATCAGCTCATATAACAGCACTATCACACTATCACACAGGGCGGTGGTCAGTGGGGGAATTGCAGCGATGTGAAGCGTCTCATCCATCTGAGAATCTATAATCTGTTTATCTGAGTTAGGAGCGCTGAATGAGGCTCAAGTCACGCACGCTTCGCCATTTTGTACCACTGCATAACTCTGGGGGGAGAGAAAGACGATAAAATGTATTTATGCACAATTTACTGTGTAGATGTACAGAACCAGCAATGAAAACATGTTCAAAAAGAAAAATAAAGAAAAATGAGTAGTCTAGGCTGAGGTTAAAGATGCATTGTGTAACTTTTTCCGGTGGAGAGACTATCAGATTCTTTTCTCCATTGAATGTTGTACAGTATGTCGTTAAACCTTTATATCGTCATGGAGACCAACCCAGACCAAGTTACAGGTCAGATCTGTGGAGAAACGACCTTACAGGCTTACAGTCAGAATGTCTGTGTTTTTTGTTGTTTTTTTTAGCTCTAATAGCACCTGTAATTGAATAAATCTAAAGTAGAGCTGGGATGAAATGAAAATTTACGACATCAAGAATTACAATCACGGCATGAAAATTTACGATTATGCTTTTCATTATGATTTACGATTATGTATTCGTTATGCAGTATGAATACAGAATACAGTATGAACCAGGACTGAACCAGGTCTAAACTAGGTTTAAACCAGGACTAAATCAGGTCTAAACCAGATCTAAACCAGGTCTGAACCAGGTCTGAACCAGGCCTGAACCAGGTCTAAACCAGGACTGAACCAGGAGGACTAAAACAGGACTGAATCAGGACTGAACCAGGTTTAAACCAGGTCAAAACCAGGTCTAAACCAGGACTAAACCAGGTCTAAACCAGGACTGATCCCAGGACTTAACCAGGACTAAACCACATCTAAACCAGGACTAAATCAGGACTGAACCAGGACTGAACCAGGACTAAACCAGGACTGAACAAGAGCTAAACCAGAACTAAACCAGGACTAAACTGGTTTAGCCCCACTATTTGAGGATTGACTTAAACTATAACTGGATTACACAGTACAAGGTATGGCATTAAACACATGTATCTCCATGGAAACAACCTGGTGATATCAGCAGGCCAAGTTACAGATCAGAACTGCAGAGAGGTGACAACCAACACCCACTGTAAGAGGACACCAAGACAGGCACGTTTAATGCTATGCTGCGTAACATTTCCGCATATCTTGTCGACATGATTCCTGCCACCAGACAGAAAAACGTCTCGTGGCTGCTTCTCCCCAGTTTTCCTCTGCATATTTCACAGACATTGACGCAAGCAGGTGGTGGATCGGCGTACAGAAAAGTGACACAGTGCTCCTTTAAATTGAGTATTATCATTATTGTGACGACTCCTCAGTTACAGAGGGGAGCAGGAGGTTCAAAGCTGCGATCTGATCTTTTTCCACAGGGCAGTAAACATTTAAATAGACGGATGTGAGCGTCTTATTTCAAAGCGAGGAGTGATGAAGAGGAGCAAGCGTGTCAGCGGGTTTTTATCTCATCGCTCACACTTTTAAACCATGTGTTTGAAAGCATCGGTCTGTAAGGGGAGTACAATGTAAATATAGATACGACATGTACTGTATGGGGGGAAAATAATGTGTCTCTGTTTTATAGGAATGTGAGGAGGAGGAGTTCACAATAACATGTCATATAGTCGAGGCACTTACAGGTAGTTTTATAGCTCAAAAATACAGAGAAAAACTGACATTCTGACTGACAGCGGGGTCGCCTCTCCACAGATCCGACCTGTAACTTGGTCTGGATTGGTCTCTGGTTTGTGCAACATTTGACAAACCCTCCACCGGAAAAGTTACACAATGCACCATTAAAGAGTCCATATTGTGTTATTTTGTGGTCGTAAATTACCAAATTAGAGCCGGGATTCAATTAACCACAGAGTCTCCTTTTAACGCCGAGTGCAGGTGTATATTTTGATAAATAACCGCCAGATCCAAATATTAATAAATAATAAAACACTGAGTCTAATGTATTTTAAAACGACAAATCAAGGAGGAAGACATGACCACTGATGCTGCATGTCTTTCTTCTTTGCCTGTTATTTTTTGCTTTGTTTTTAAGTAGCCTATCATGCAGCAAAAAAATTAAAAATACAACTTAAAATTTAAACTTTCTGTGGTAAAATATGCAGAGGAAAACTGGGGAGAAGCAGCCACGAGACGTTTTTCTGTCTGGCGGCAGGAATCATGTCGACAAGATATGCAAAGTAGATGCCAGGCCTTCATATAACGGCGATGCCTCCTCCAAGGTGTGTCATAAAAACTGTAAATTCTAGTTATACTGCGTAAAAGAATTTGAGTACCATATTTTCCCAGTTTTGGTGAGCAAGATTTTTGTGAGGAAAGAATTATTTGCCTGGCCCAAATTGCCGCCTGGTCTCAAATAAATGCCTGGTCTGTTAAGTGATTGAAACAAATCAACGCCCCGGCTCTTATTTGGTATTTTATGGTCTATTATAATGTTGTTTCCTCATCACAAACATACCCAGAGTTGTGTTTTGTTTCATTCACTTCTTCTCTCAAACAGAAACTGTTCCATCTTGTGATGTAATGCTACAGGAAGTGCTCTACTGTGTTTTTAATCTCCATAGACCTTCACTAGAATCATTTTTAGCCATGGAATTGCCAATCTGTAAAATGTAAAAAGTAGCTGTTAACTTGAAAACGACCACTTGTGCATAATATTGGACCTTTAATATCCAGCTAATTCTCATACTTTGCAAGCATTGCTATAAGTATTGCAAGTATATAACTATTTAGTCTTAATAAATATCAAATAAAGACTTAATCAAACAGGAATAATTAACTTTGATCAAAAACACTAGTTGTACTTAAAGATATAAAGCTTTTTAATACCATGATTTTAAGTTGTCATGAAACTTATAAAGACAATTAAAAGAAATTCCACATATAGAAGGTCCTGAGTTAAATTCCTGGACAATGGATTTTCTTTACTTTATATTTTGCAGCTGATGTTTTCAACGCTCCCTGGGGGTGTGATGCTAACTGTAGGCACTGCTCCGTCTCCGGCTTTGTTAGACTTTCATCTAGGCCTTACTTTAATACGGTTTAACCAGAAAGAACTGACTTTGCTGGAACTACAACAGGGTGAGCTCATTTGTGCTGTTAAACCATCTTTTCTTTTTTATTTACTTGAGTTTTTAGACCATCGTAACTTTTTTGGCAGTGTTGCTAAGGTGTGCGTTGTGTCACCATGGTAACTGATAAACATTTGACCATAGACTTACATGCAGAACACCTCCAATGTGATGTGACTGTAAAAATACTCGGAAAAATAGTGTTATTGCAAAACCCAGGTACTCTTCTCTAGATCAGAACCTCAGTCAGGATTACCTAGGTGGAAGTATAGTGTGTACTGTGTGTGCGTGTGTGTGTGTGTGTGCGTGTGTGTGTGTGTGTGTGTGTGTGTGTGTGTGTGTGTGTTATGTATTTATCACAAACATTTTACTAAACAAGTACTAAAGGTCATGGAGTCCGAAAAAAACCAACAGCTTTTGTCTGAATCCAAATACTGCATTCAGATGTGTCCTGCATCAGAATATGTGGAACAGGAAGAAGGGAAGGGCAAATGGACGACAGGAAGAGAGGGAAGGAAGGGAGAAGGAGGGAGAGAATGGGAGAGAGAAGAGAAAGGGCGGAGAGGGAAGGAGAGAAAGGACAGATAATAGGGAGAGGGAGGAAAGAGAGGGAGGTGAGGGAGAAGAGGGAGAAATTAGAGAGAGATAATGGGGAGAGGGGAGAGAGAGAGAGAGAGGGAGACAGAGGAGAGAGAATAGGGAGAGGAGGGAGAGAGAGACGGAGTGAGAAAGGATAGAGAGAGAATAGAGAAAGGAGGAGAGAGGGGGAGGTACATGGACAAAGGAGAGAGAGAATAGGGAGAGGGAGGAGAGAGGGAGACAGAGGGAGAAAGGAGAGAGAATAGGAAGAGGAAGGGAAGAGAGGGAGAATGGAGAGAGAGAATAGGGAGAGGGAGGAGAGAGGGAGACTGAGGGAGAAAGGAGAGAGAGAATAGAGAGGGAGGAGAGAGAGGGAGGGAGAAAAGAGAGAGAGAACAGGAGAGAGAGAGGGAGGAAGATGGAGAAAGGAGAGAGAGGGAGGGAGAGGGAGGGAGAGAGGAGATAAATAGAATAGTGAGAGGGAGATGGAGAAAGAAGAGAGAGAGGGAGGAAAGGGAGAAAGTAGAGGGAGATAATGGGAGAGGGAGGAGAGAATAGTGAGAGGGAGAGGGAGAAAAAAGAGATAGAAGAGAGGAAAAGGGAGAGGTAGGTAGTGGAGAAGAAGACATTCCAAAGGGAGAGGGGGAATGGAGTGAGTAGAACTACACAGAAGAGAAAAGAGGTGGAGGTGGAGAAAGAGAGAGAGACTGAAAGAGATAAAGAAAAGAAAAAGCCTAGAAATATATAGTGGAGATGAGAGGGGGAGGGGGTAGAATGAGCGAAAGAGAGAGAGAGAGGGAAAAAGACAAAAAGGAGAAGTAAATATATGGGTGGACACAGTTGGCCGGAGCAGAGCAGGTAAAATAAAAGAGATCTCCTCTTTTATTTTGAGAGAGGGAGGGGTAGAGAGAGCTAAAAGAACTTATATACTAAAAAAGGAGATAAGAGAGGGAGGAGAGACTGAGAGAGAGAAATCATAGAGGACTGGTAAATATATGGAGACAAAGAGACAGAGAGAAAAAGAGACAGAGAGAGTGAGACAAAGAAAAAGAGAGAAACAGAGATGAAGAGAAAAGTAAATATATGGAGACAAAGAGACAGACAGAGAGGGAAGAGAGAGAGACAAAGAGAGAGAGAGACATGGGGAGAGACAAAGAGAGAGAGACAGAGATGAAAAGAGAGGTAAATATATGGAGACAGAGAGAAAGAGAGAGAGAGACAAAGAGACAGAGAGAAAGAGAGAGAGACAGAGAGAAAGAGAAAGAGGGAGATGGAGACAAACAAAGAGAGAAATAAATATATGAAGACAAAGAGCCAGAGAGAGAGGTAAATATATCGAATAAAGAGCCAGAGAGAAAAAGAGACAGAGAGAGCGAGACAAAAAGATAGAGAGAGACAGAGATGAAGAGAAAAGTAAATATATGGAGACAACGAGACAGAGAGAAAGACAGAGAGGGAAGAGAGAGAGACAAAGAGAGAGAGACAGAGATGAAAAGAGAGGTAAATATATGGAGACAGAGAGAAAGAGAGATGGTGAGAAACAAAGAGAGAAATAAATATATGAAGACAAAGAGACAGAGGGGAAAAGATAGAGAGAGATGGAGAGAGAGAGACAAAGAGAATGACAGAGAAACAGAGACGAAGAGAGAGGTAAATATATGGAGACAGAGAGACAGGGAGAGAGAGACGGAAAGAGAAACAAAGAGAGAAACAAAGAGACAAAGAAAGAGGTCAATATATGGGTGGACACAGCTTAGTTAAAGTAAAAGAGAAGATGAGAGAGGAAGGAGAGAGAGACAGAGAGGGAGAGGGGGATAGAGAGAGAGCTTACTTAAAATAAAAGAGGGGATGACAGAGGGAGGAGAGACAGAGAGAGACAGAAAAAGAGAGTAAAAGTCATTAAACGAACCAGAAGTAAATACACGGGTGGACACAGAGACTAAAAGAGGAAAGGAGAGAGAGAAAACAGAGGGAGTAGGGAGAGAGAGAAAGAGAGAGAAAGAGGAAAAGTCTTAGAGAAGAGGTAAATATATGCGTGGACACAGTAAAGCTTAGTTAAAATAAAAGAGGAGATGGATGAGGGCCAGAGGGGGGGGGGGGGGGGGGGGGTAGAGTGAGAGAAAGAGAAAGAGTAGAAGTGAAAGAGAAGAGATAAATCTTTAGGTGGACACAGTGAGTTGGAGCAGAGCTTAGAGAGACAGAGAGAAAGAGAGCGAAAGTCGTAGAGGAGAGGTAAATATATGGGTGGAGGAAAGGAGAGAGGGAGAAAGAGATGTCCGAAGGAGGAGAGATAGAGACAGAAAGAGAGAAAGAAAAAGGATAGCGAAGAGGTAAATATATGGACACAGTAAAGTTTAGTTAAAATAAGAGGAGACGGAAGAGGGGCAGAGACAGAGAAAGAGAGGAGGGAGTAGAGGGAGAGAAAGAAAGAGAAAAAGATGGAGAGAGAGTAAAAGTGCTAGAAGAGGAGAGGTAAATCTTCGGGTGGACACGGTGAGTTTGTGCAGAGCTTGGTGAAAATAAAAGAGGAGATGAGAGACAGAGAGGGACAGAGAGACAGAGTGGAAAGAGAGAAAAAGAGAGAGAGTGGAAGTGACAGAGGAGGAGAGGTAAATCTTCGGGTGGACACAGTGAGTGGAGCAGGGTCGGGTTAGGATTCCCCTCACGTAGCTCGGCCCAGACTGAGAGAAGAGGAGTTATCTGCTGATTTCACGCCGTCTCCTCCATATTAAACCTAATGCCGAGACAAACGGAGGATCTGCACGGGGATTAGATCAGACGTCTACGCTTCAGTACAAACGGCCCGTTGTTTCTGCGTGGAGCTGAGTCACACCGGCCGTTTCACCTCCTCATGCAGATTATCGCTTTACATCTTTTCTCATTTCTCATTACGGTTCATTTTGTACGATCATAAAAGATAAACTTCTGCGCCTTCTTTATCGTTATTACTCGTTTGTACGACCATAAAAGGAAAAAAGAGAGAAAAAAAACTTGCATTTTTCATTCTCAGTTGTTTATTTTGTATGATCGTAAACGATAAACTTATGTATCTTCTTTATCATTATTATTTGTTTGTACGACCGTAAACGAAAACCAAAAATCCTTACTTTTTTCATTCCCATTACCTTTTATGTTGATACGATCATAAACAATAACCTTCTGCGCCTTCTTTATCGTTATTACTCGTTTGTACAACCATAAAAGGAAAAATAGAGAAAAAAATCTTTGCATTTTTCCTTCTCAATGTTGTTGATTTTGTACGATCATAAATGATAAACTTTTGTACCTTCTTTATTGTTATTATTAGTTTGTATGATCATAAATGATAAACTTCTGCGCCTTCTTTATCGTTATTACTCATTTGTATGACCATAAAAGGAAAAAAACAGAAAAAAATCCTTGCATTTTTCCTTCTCACTGTTGTTTACTTTGTACGATCATAAACTATAAACGTAAGTGCCTTCTTTATCATTAGTATTAGTTTGTACGACCATAAACGGAAAAAAAGAGAAAAAAATCCTCTCATTTTTCCTTCTCAATGTTGTTGATTTTGTACAATCATAAATGATAAACTTCTGCACCTTCTTTAGCGTTATTATTCGTTTGTATGACCATAAATTAAAAAAGGGAAAAAAAATACTTGCATTTTTCATTCTCCCTGTTGTTTATTTTGTATGATCATAAACGATAAACGTATGTATCTTCTTTATCATTATTATTAGTTTGTACGACCATAAACGAAAAAAAAACTTGAATTTTCATTCCCCCTGTTGTTTATTTTGTACGATCATAAACTATAAACTTATGTATCTTCTTTACCTTTATTATTAGTTTGCATGACCATAAATGAAAACCAAAATACTTACTTTTTTCATTTCCATTACCTTTTATGTTGATAGATCATAAACGATAAACTTTTGTGCCTTCCTTATCATTATTATCAGTTTGTACGACCATAAACAAAAAAAACTTGCATTTCTCATTCTCACTGTTGTTTATTTTGTACGATCATAAACGATAAACTTCTGTGCCTTCGTTCTTGTTATTATTCATTTGTATGACCATAAACAAAAACCAAAATTCTTACTTTTTTCACTCTCATTACTGTTTATTTTATGCAGTGTATATGATAAGTAAGCACTCCAAAGGTTAAAAAAAAAAGTGTCAGACAAATGAGGAAGGACATCCTTTTTTCTTTTCTTTTTTTTATTTCAACCTACTCCTGAGCACCAGAAATGGTCCCAAATCTGAACATGTTCAATACCCTTATGTTTGTAATGTACATTGTTCAAACAAATAAAAATTAATGAATGAAAAATTGTATTCATCTGTGGAATTTTTTGGTCAAGTTTTATGCAGAAAGTAGGTTAACAGTGATAAGTTGGTGAACGTACGACTTTCAATGTTGTTAGACATTCAGCAGATTTTTAAAAAATGTATTCTTTTCATCATAAAACAACATTACCTACACGTGAAGGTTTCTGTCTAACTTTTCCATCACCTCTTTGTGTTCATGGAGATGTTACTGCTTTGTCTAGAATGTTCCACGGTAGAATTTAACCTGTTTATCTCAAGGGTGACAACTATCGGCTACATTACAGGTCAGATCTGTGGAGAGGCAACACTATTCACAGAGAGAATTATTGTCATTTTGAATAAAAGAAACACCCATAATGAATAAATGCTACATAGATGAGTTTAATGTCATACAATGGTATTAAGCGATTTAAAATACATTGTGCATCCTGCCCAGTTCCTTTCATAGTAAAACACATCCGGTTTACCAAATTAAAACATTTCGGCCACATTTAGAATACATTTATTGTAGATTTTTTAGTATTAGTTTGTAGTTTTGCTTTCAATTCATATACAAACCGAATAATAATCCACATTTTCAATAACAATAACAAAATAAACACAAAGTTACAACAATACTAGACAGATGTGTTTAATTTCATACCATGGAACATAAAGCATAATAGCATCTCCATGGAGACAAACGACAAGTGATCTACAGAAAAGCTGCGCAATGCACCTTAAAATTCAGGGTTATGTTTTGATTAATTCATGTTGCAAAGATTTAGACCATCACCCTCTGCCCTGTTTCACCCTGTGACATCATCTTGTGAAAAGTGTGTACATAATATACCTCAAGTTAGAATCTATTCTTTAATTATCATGTTATAATGTTATTAACTCTAGTCTCCAAAGCTCAAAATGCTCTCTTCCATGTTGTGATGTCATGAAGATGTAGTTTTCAAGTTAACAAATTTTTACTTTTTGTCCAACAGATTGGAAATTCCAGGTCTGAAATCAAACACATGATTGTAGTGAAGATGTATGGAGTTTAAAAACACAGTGGAGCACTTTCTGTAGTGTTTCCAGTTTGAAAGGAGTCAGAAATATAGAACTAAATGTGCAGGATTTGTGTTAAACATGTATGAATGAAACAAAACACAACTTCAGGTCTGTTTGTGATGAGAAAACATTATAACAAAGATTAGAAAACAGCGTAATAGGAGATGTAGATACATTTGTAAAACTTTCATTACATTCTTAACAGTTACTAATTCTAAAAACAATTATCATGTTCTTCAGTATCATCCAGTATTTCCAGGCAGTGGAGTACCCCTAATCACCTCTGGATGGCAGTAGCGAGCAGAGCAGAGTGGGGAGATTGGATCCTAGCATGAACCTTGAACTGGGGCAAAACAGTGAGCTCTGATGGGATTAGACCAAAGAGGATTTCACAGGGATGTACAGACCCTAAGACCAGACCGCAGTAATACAGAGAGGGCAGGGGAATCGCACCCACAACCTCAACCTGCAGAGGCACAATAACACAGGAAGGGCAGGGAAATTGCACTGTCTCTACCCAAACCTCAACACTGTGACATGATTGATCTGAACCATTAATTAAAGGGTCCATATTACACTATTTTTGATCTGTATATTATGAAGTTCTTCTCAAGTTTATAAAACAATTGAAGGGGGCCAAACACACTGCAACGGCCCAGTGTATCTCAGTTAATGAAAACAGCTTCAAGTACAGAAACGATGTAAATTCACAAAGTTAAACACAAGTTTAAACGAGGTACAAAATAAAGAACATCATGCAAATGAAAAACACGCACTGCAAGAAACAAAGACAAATGTATCATCATCAAATGAGCTGCAAATAGAGAAATGATGCAAAGCATAAAACGATGAAAACCAAGAGAACACCTGCAAACAAAAATGCTGCATAAATACAACAGAAGTGCTCTAAACCTGCAGGGCTTACAATAGGCACTATGAGCAGGCTTCCAGAACTGTACAGTATACGATCAGCATAATGGATAGTAATTGATCATCATGCTATTAATCACATCAGCAATATGCATTTATTTATATTTATTTAACTTGAGTTCAGCATTTTAACAACAGGTTTAAAACTGGTTTTGTGTTCACTACATTGAAATTTTAACCTTCTGGGCCAGAAAAGAACACAGCTGAAATTCAGCTGAGCAGTAACATAAATCTGATATCAGTAATAAAGTCTCTGTACTCTACACAGACTTCCTCAGGAGCCCAGGCAAAGACAGAGGGACATGACACACCTCAAACTGTGACATAACATGCATTAAATATACTGACATGTTGGTAATTTAATCCTACCATTACAGTTCTATCAGTGTCTTTGCATTAAGTCCACATGAAGAATTTTACCTGCCTCATCACTCTGTCATCACTGTGTCATCACTGTGTCATCACTCTGTCATCACTGTGTCATCACTGTGACATCACTGTGACATCACTGTGACATCACTGTGTCATCACTGTGACATCACTGTGACATCACTGTGACATCACTGTGACATCACTGTGACATCACTGTGTCATCACTGTGTCATCACTGTGTCATCACTGTGTCATCACTATGACATCACTCTCATCACTATGACATCACTCTGTCATCACTGTCATCCCTGTGACATCACTGTGACATCACTGTCATCCCTGTGACATCACTGTCATCCCTGTGACATCACTGTGACATCACTGTCATCCCTGTGACATCACTGTGACATCACTATGACATCACTGTGACATCACTATGACATCACTCTCATCACTGTGTCATCCCTGTGTCATCCCTGTCATCACTGTGTCATCACTGTGGCTACATGGATCATCATGAGTATGTTGTTTCAGCATTAAAGTTGTATTGGGTTTATTTATAGATACAGAGTGTAAGGTTTGTCAGAGACCCTGAGGCAGATGACCTCTGACCTCTCTGTCCTGAGCGTCATCTGAGGACACAGATACTGTATAATAGCTTTAGTCTCAATCCCCTCTACAAGTATTATCCTCTTTAGTTCATACTTCATTATACTATTTATAATATCTTCATTAGGAACTGCAAGACCTTGTGCTAAAACCATCCAAATAAATCTATGGAAAAGGGAATTTATATTGGCTTAGTATCTATAACTTTATAACTTCTTTTGGTTATTTTCAATACTAAATCTACAGATAAATACTAGTCAGTGCGAGGAGGATAAAAAACATACACACACAGTAACTTTTTACTACTAACGAAAAACTTAACTTATACTGGTCAAGTTGCATTCCCCAATTACCCATTATAATTTACAAGAACAATCTCAGGTACTCCACCTTTAACTTAAACAACCTCTGGGTCGGAGGTCTGTCACATGCTTGTTTCTATGGAGATGTCATTGCTGTGCCTGGAATGTTCCACAGTATGACATTAAACAACTCTGTCTTAAATGTATTCACTTACAGGTGGTTTTATAGCAGGGCATAGGCATTTTGACTGTGAGCGGGGTCGCCTCTCCACAGATCTGATCAGTAACTTGGACTGGTTTGGTCTCAATGAAGATAGAAAGACTTAACATCATACTGTGTAACATTTCAGACAAAGCAATAACATCTCTATGGAGAACAGCATTTGATGTACCCTCCTTTCATTACCACCTTTTAAAGTGTGTGATTCAGTTACTATTCGTGGCAGTATTGTTGTGTCCTTGAGCAAGATCTACCCAAATGACCGCTGTAACATATTGTCTGAGCAAAAAACTTCTAGTCAAGATCCTGGTTCCAAATCTGGAGACGAATCCCAGTTTCTGCTCTACACTTTCTCCTGCCAGGTTGTAAAATGTGGTGGAACAAATGTCATGTCAAAACCACAGCAGCAAACCCTTGATATTTCCTCCGTGTTTCAGTGTAATCGTATTCATAGCGCGTTTTTGTCTCTTCTGATCTAATATGCTCTTGTGTTTGTGTCTCCATTATTCCACCCAGGCGTTTTACATGAAGAGCTCTGTCTCATTTTGGCTTCGACTCATCTGGGACTGAATCTAATCTGTCTGCTCAATCAACGCTCAAACTGAATTCTCTTAGAAAAGTGAATAGTAATAATAGTAGTAGTTTGAAGTCTCAATATGGTTGGAGTAATGTGAATTGATTGTAGTGTCAGTACTTGTTTTGAAATGAGGTGGCAAAAATTAAAGAATACCCAACCCATAATATATTTAGATCACCATGTTACCTTTTATGATTTTAAAAATGCTATATTCACTGAAAACAATGTATCAAAGGTTATGCCATTTGTTTCCTCATCACAAACAGACCTGGAGTTGTGTTTTGTTTCATTCACACATGTTTAACGTACAAACCTGCATATTTCGGGTGAGTTCTTCTCTCAAACATAAAACACTCAATTCCACCTTGATGTGATGTCATGTGGTAATACAGGAAGTGCTCCACTGTGGATTTAAACTCCATTCACCTTCACTAGAACCATTTGGAAAACTTCAGCCCCGGAACTGCCAATCTCTGACCTAAAGGAAGCTGAAAGGTAGCTGTTAATGAACGACTCGTCCTGCAGCAGCTGAGGCCTATGGTCCAACATCTGCAAGACCCTCTCCAGTTTGCCTACCAGCCCCACCTTGGAGTAGATGACGCCATCCTGACCCTACTCCACAGAGTCTACTCCCACCTGGACAAGCCGGCCGCCACTGTGAGGATCATGTTTTTTGACTTCTCCAGTGCGTTCAACACCATCAGGCCGGCTCTGCTGGCTGAGAAGCTGGCAGTGATGCAGGTGGATCCTTGGTGTCCTGGATTGTGGATTACCTCACTGGAAGACCACAGTATGTGCGTTTGCAGAGCTTTGTGTCGGACAGAGTGGTCAGCAACACTGGGGCTCCACAGGGGACAGTCCTGTCTCCCTTCCTCTTCACCCTCTACACCACAGACTTCAACTACTGCAGCCTGTCTTGCCACCTTCAGAAGTTTTCTGACGACTCTGCAGTGGGATGCATCAGCGGTGGTGACGAAGAGTACAGGACTGTAGTGGACAACTTTGTCACTTGGAGTGAGGAGAACCACCTCCAGCTCAACGTGATGAAGACAAAGGAACTGGTGGTGGACCTGAGGAGGACCAAAGCTGCTGTGACCCCCATCTCCATCCAGGGGGTCAGTGTGGACGTGGTGGAGGAGTACAAGTACCTGGGGGTGTTCTTGGACAATAAACTGGACTGGAGCAGGAACATGGACGCGGTTTACAAGAAGGGCCAGAGCCGCCTCTATTTCCTGAGGAGGCTGAGGTCCTTTGACATCTGCAGGACAATGCTCAGGATGTTCTACGAGTCTATGGTGGCCAGTGCATCATGTACGCTGTAGTCTGCTGGGGCAGCAGTCTGCGCGTGAGGGACACTAATAGACTCGAGAAGATCATTAGGAAGGCTACACATGTTGTGGGGGAGGAGCTGGACTCTCTAGCGGTGGTGTTGGACAGGAGAATGCTGGACAAAATCTAGACTATTCTGGACTCTCCCTTCCACCCCCTCCACAAGGTGCTGGCCAGTCAGAGGAGCTCTTTCAGCCATAGACTGCGGTTGCCGCGCTGCTCCACTGAGAGACACAGGAAATCTTTCCTGCCTGTCGCCATCAAACTGTTGAACGCTGCACTTTAACTCACAAACTACTCAATCCTTTGCATCCTATTCCCTGCTCACACATGTATATAGTCATAAATATGTCACTGATGTAAATAATTTCCCAGAGAGAGCTATTTTATCTTTTATCTTATTGTATTTATCTTATTTTTGTAACTTGTTCGATGTACATGCTCTTGGTCAGTTGCCTCTGTAACAAAGGAAATTTCCCCTCGGGGATGAATAAAAGTAATTCTGATTCTGATAACTTCATGACATCACAAGGTGGAACAGAGCATTTGGAGTTTTGGAGATGTAGACAGACTAATAATAAAGGATTAGTCAAACGTGTGAATGGAAAAAACACAACTCCGGGTATGTTTTTGATGAGGCAACAATATTTTAACATTTTGCGTAATATAGTATGTGTCCATATCGGCGTGTCAGATCCTGATCCCGTCAGATCTAACCAGGCTCAGCAAGGCCAGGCCTGGTTAGTACTTGGATGGGAGAGTGCTGGGAAAATCAGGAGCCACAGTGGGGCGCCAGTCGCAGAAACGGTTGTTGTGTCCTTAGGCAAGGCACTTCACTCACATTGCCTACTATGAAAGTGGTGTGGGCGTGAGTGATGGTGGTGGATGGCGCAGATTAGCAGCCTCACTTCCGTCAATCTGCCCCAGGTCAGCTGTGGCTACAATAGCAGTTTACCACCATTGGGTCTAGAGTGAATGAATAATTCTCTGTAAAGCATCTTTGAGTGTCCAGAAAAGTGCTATATAAAACTGATGCATTATTATTAACATCTTTAGTGTAATTTTTGAGTGTCCCCTCCCTTTCCTTCCTGTTCTAAGTCACTCCCCCTTCAGAGCACTATCACAACACAATTAGCATTTATCCCAATAATGAAACTACTGCACATCACATCAGGTTTGTGAATTTGCCGTGTATTTTATTGTATCTTGCTTTTGTATATTTATGCAAAATGTCCATGTGGGAGCATGCTGATGTAGGCTAGTGACCTGTGTATTGGACAGAATCTTACAGCTAACAATAACAGTAAGGAGGGTTTCAATAGGGGCCAGGAAAGATCACTAGATTACTCAGAAATAAATCAAGATGAGGAAGCATATACCTTATCACTCACATGGGATGGGGTCCTGGAGAAGGCGTTGCTTCTGAGGAAGGCCTAAGGCAGGCAAGGCAAGTTTATTTGTATAGCACAATTCGTACACAAAGTAATTCATCGTGCTTTACAGAATAAGAAATACATTAAAATCACAATACAAACAAATCAAAACATAATCATCATGAAGCAGCCGAAACATGTAAAGCAGGTAAACAAACTCTCCTGTCTGACTAAAATCTGACTAATCTCTAATTCAAAGTATATCTAATAGGACGTTATAAATTTGTTGTATTGACACCCAAATGTGTTACTTTATTTGAGGCATTTGAGTAATTTCAACAAGCAAAAATAGAACAGGTTGTAAACAATAAACACTAGCAATCTTACTGGACCATTTGTAGATAATGTTAGAAAGCTCAGAAAGGGCATTTTTCACTCAATCCATGCACCAAAAATTAATTGAAAATCATCTGTTATATTACTAACTGATAAGGACATTTCTTGGGACTAAAGCCTTGTGAAAAAAAAAATCTTAAAGAGTTATTAAAAGCAGTTTTGTATTAAGTTTTCTATTGAGACCATAAAGAGCTTGGGGATCTCAGGGGAAAGATAATGAGACTACAGTAAACAAGATTAAGATTACTAATAATCTTTGTTACATATGCACATCAGGAATTTAAAGACAAGACATTTCACTTCACGAGACGCAAGCAACTTTGATTCTCATCTAAAGTGCTATGCATGGATTTCAGATTGACAAATTAGAACTGTTGCCATTGTGTTTAAAAATTCCAAAAGAAAAATATTACATCTTTTGAATTTCAATCAAATGTCCTAAAAATGGCACCCTCAAACAAGATGAAATCCATATGAAACTGTGAACTATGAATATCTGTGAGTTTCAGGGGAAATTTAAATGGTTACCATAGAATTTAGCTGTTCAAAATAAAACAGCATCTTTTGATGTCCTCAAAATGGCACCTACAAATAGAAAACTGAACCCCATCTATATGACAAATTCAATATTATTATTTTACAAGTGCAGTTTTCTCAAAATGTGGTAGATGTTCCACAAACTCCTTCAGGTTGGTCTTGAACAGCTCTTCCTTTTGTGGGTTTGCCTCATTCAGAGTTTTCCACTTTTTTGTCCGAGTTTGGTTAATTTTCTGGTTTAGGACTACAGTGGAGATGCTGTAGTCCACTTTTAGACCTGGTTTAGTGCTAGATTAGACCTGGAATAGTCCTGGTTTAGATCTGGTGATACTAGGAAAGGCAAATCTTTTCTTTGGTGGTACTTGTGTAAAGTTTGAGACTCATTATTAGTAGTTTGATACTAAAATCACATATTTTATCCTTCCTTGCTCTGACCCTGTGCTGAGGTGACTGGTGTTGTGGTGTAACTCGTATAGTGGAGTGGGCGGAGTCAAAATTGGATTTACAGAGGTCAGGAGGTCGCAGAGTGAGATTATGAAACATTATTACAAGAATGAGAGTAACAGTGGCCGCACGCACTTTACTTTCTCCTTAAAATAACTCAGATGCTGATTGTATTTTACATGTTTACTCAAGATAACCATCTTCACCATCAGTCAACATGTGTAGAGTGCCTTGCTTACAGACACAATGGTAATATGCAACAGGACATCTCTGACCAAGCCTCAAATGAATCTGTCCATGTATTTGTCAAATCAATCGCAATTTGTTTAATTTTCAGGGTCCTTTTTTTTCTAGAGGTGCACCACAGGGAATTATTCTAGGCCCAGTTCTATTTTATTTCTATTTATATGAATAATCTTTGAACCACTTTTAGGCCAATGATACTAATGTCTGTTTATTCATTCATGTAGAATAAAGTGAAATTATGATAGGCCAAATATTATACTTAAATATAACTTGTTAATTATGATTTTTTTTTTTTTTTTTTTTTTATTAAGGACAGCTCCCACCCTGGCTTTGAGTTGTTCAACCTGCTGCCCTCATGAAGACGGTACAGGTGCATCAAAGCAAAGACCACAAGACTCAAAAACTGTTTTTATCCGATGGCCATAATCACTTTGAATTTACGCATGCACTGACTGATCCAGCATTTCTATCCCTATATCCCCTGATCCCCTTCCATCCACCTGTGTGCAATACTTGATAGAGTGCAATATTATAACATAAGTGCAATATTTATTTAATACGGTGCTATCTTTTGACCTGGTGCAATATATATCAGTGCAATATTTAATAATGTGTAACATTTAGTCATAGTGCAATATTTAATAATTTGCAATATTTAAAAACAGTGCAGTATTTTAATATTTTGATTGAATGCAGTATTGATACTGTGCAATAGTTGATTGAGTGCAATATTTAATACTTATTTATTTTATTGTATACTGTGTGTAAATGTAATGCGTATATGTCTGTATACATATATGTCTGTATTGGAGGGTGAGTTGTTTTCTCGTTCTGGATGCGTATAGTGTTTACATATGTAGAGTGACAATAAAAGGCATCCTATTCTATTCTATTATTCTATTCTATTCTAAATATGTATTCTTTTAAAGTGAAACATATTATCATCCATGCTGACATACATTTTACATTTGGATTAGAGTGTTGTAAATTTATGTATTTATTTATTTATTTACTTATTTACTTATGACAAAGAGATGATAACTAAACTAAAACTGGATTAAATCTGGACTAGGGCAAGGCCAAACTCAACATCAGGCCTAATCCAGGACATGTTGCATATAGATTTACATTATTGTAGTCCTCTTGTTGTCCAGTAGGGGTCTCCCTTCTGTGTTGCTTACCCTGGTGCTCAGATCTCTAGGTTAAGTAAACTTCCTGTTTCACCCTAATCCTCAATTCATTCTGCATCTAATGCCAGTGAACTTGCAATGTGGATCCTAAGGAGTGGTTGGTAAATGAGCACAATATGACATTATCCATCCATCCATCTTCTCCCGCTTAAGCCGGCTGGGTCGCGGCTGGGTCGCGGCAGCTTGCTGCCCAATACTCATAGCTTGCTGCCCAATACTCATAGCACCTGACCCCCCCTATGAACCCCTCTGCAGGTGGTGAGCCCACAGGAGGGTGGACAACATGGTCCTTGATGTTAGTTCATAGGGGTATGACATTGACTATGACATTATTCTTATGAATAAACATACCACATAATCCATACAGGAAGAGTTTGTGAAATCCCTCAGTCGTCCAGGTAGGGTCCGTAGCAAATGAGAAATTCAATTCTGCTATCAGGAAGAGATAAAGGTTAAGGTACACTTTTCTGCCCCCATAGGGAAAGTTGTCCTCTGCATTTGACCCATCTTTCTATACTGCTGGTAACTGGTGAGAAGCAGTGAACCCATCTCCAATGTTTGAACTAATCTTGTCAGTCAGGACTACCTCGAAGACTCGATTTATTGTGCATGACCTGTATGACAAAGTGCATGACAAAGAAAGACTTGTGAACTACACGCAGAAAGGCCCAGCAGTCGAACCCATAACCTTCTTCCTGTGACCCAAGAGTGTTAGGTACTCAGCCAATCTGGGAGAAGTATCATATGATATTTCATGACTTTACTCTAGAGAATTTAGGCACTCAAAATAAAGATGTATTATGATTAAGATGAACTTGGTGCTCAGTAAATCAATAGACTGGAATAGAACATATAGTAGTTTTAGAATTAGTAGCAATAGATCCACTTATTAGCTCATTATAAGCCTGTACAATAAAATCCATAACATGTGTAGGGTCAAACTCTTCACTTGCTTGTAAACCTTATCCATGCAGGTATGACACCGTGATGTCACACTGCTGTCACAGTCTATGTTCCCTGAGCGGCCCTGCAGGTCCCTCGGACCTGCCACGCACATGGTTTTTCAGACCGTACATCAAATAATTGATTGTAGTTTCATAGAAATTGAGACACTGAATATGTGAAGAACCCGAGGAAACAGGTCCACTCGTATATCTGCTTCATTCAGAACCACTCAAAGAAGAAGCATTTGGACCATGAGTGAGGTATCTTTTTCATGTAGACTTAATGTAAAGACACTGATAGAACTGTAATGGTAGGATTAAATTGCCAACATTTCAGTATATTTAATGCATGTTGTGTCACAGTTTGAGGTGTGTCATGTCCCTCTGTCTTTGCCTGGGCTCCTGAGGAAGTCAGTGTAGAGTATAGAGACTTTATTGCTGATATCAGATTTATGTTTCTGTTCAGCTGAATTTCACCTGTGTTCTTTTCTATCCCAGAAGGTTAACATTTCAATGTAGTCAACACAATCCCAGTTCTAAACCTGTTGTTAAACACACATACCAATGTCAAGTTAATACATTTAAATAAATACATATTGTGCCAACTTATTTGCATGATGATCAATTACTATCAGTTATCCTGATCATATACTGTACAGTTCTGGAAGCCTGCTCATAGTGCTGACACAGGCCGCTCAGACACATGCTCAGTGCTTTAAAAAATTAGAGGGAACAATGCATGCCACTAATATATTTAAATGCAAGGTTTTAAAACTGTCTTTGTCCTAAAGTTCAGTCCATCCTGGTGGTGTGTTTAGCTGTAGCAGTGTGTAAGGAGGCCATACAGAGGAGTGTGTAGTGTGTAGAATGGAGGCCATACAGAGGAGTTTGTAGATTGAAGGCCGTACACAGTGTGTAGGAGTGTGTGGAGTGGAGGCTGTACAGAGGAGTGTGTAGATTGAAGGCCGTACACAGTGTGTAGGAGTGTGTAGAGTGGGGGCCCTACAGAGGAGTGTGTCTGTGGCTAATGCTGGTTAAAATTATCCTCAAAGCTCAATCCTCTGAGCAGATCAGTGAGGAGCAGAGCCGAGCAGGAGCGAGCAGGACCACGCTCCAGCACACTGCTCTGTGCACACAGATTCACTCCAAATGGAATATTAGAATGTTTCAAGGCTGGCGTGATGGTGAGTTTTGGTAGTATTTAATTTGCATTGATAGTTGGTGATGGAGTTCTCTGTTTGAGCTGTTTGTAAAGCTTAGATTAGTGTTTTTCAAACAGTCCTCTCCTTCGGGTGGGTCTTGGACGGCTCTTCTGTTTGTGTGTCATTTTAATAATAATAATAATACATTTTATTTATAGGGCGCCTTTCTGGGCACTCAAGGTCGCACTTTTTCTACTTGGGATGATTTCTTATTTAGAACTAGAGTGGCAATAATGCAGTCCACTTTGAGACCTGGTTTAGCCCTAGACTAGACCTGGAGTAGTCCTGTTATACTTGATTTAGATCTGGTGGTTACTCAGAAAGTCAAAAGTTGGATAACTTGATATTTTATGTAATTTTTCTTGTGGAACATAGGCCCTCCTCTTCATCTCCATGGAGAAGTTCATTCTTAGCTTAGAATGTTCCACAGTAAATGTTTCTATTGACAAGAAAATGACGCCACAGCTCAGATCTGTGGACAGGTGGCCCTGCATCTTTTCAGTGTATGTAATAAAAAATATATACGCTTAATGCCATACTGTCGAGCATTCCAGGCACAGGGCTGACCCCCCACCAGAAAAATTACACAGTGCATCATTAATCAGATGATTTTTGTTTCTATAATTTCATATATTTTAAAAGTCCACCAAAATCCAACACCTATAGGTACTATAAGTGACTGCAGATTCAATATTGATTATGGTTTTACATCAGTTAAGTGCCAGTTTGTGGAGAAATTTGTTCCTATGTCATCAACACGGAAAATTCTATCCAAAATGCAGGGGCAATTTGCGAGTAAGGAACACTTTTTTCTGACCGCATTTTTTCTAATTGAATACATTTATACAATATGAAATACTGCAATAGTCCTTATTGACTGAAGGTATTGCCGTACACCACATTATAGTTCTAGGCTCTTTTCTTAAATGAAGCTCACACTACACCCCCACCGCCTCTTAAACAAAAAGCTTTGCCAGATCGTATCACTCGATTAAAGGTGTATTTTGATTCTTATCTGGTGGAATACCTGAGTTGTTCCACATTCAGTTATAGGTGTTTTTATGCAAAATAAAAAGAAAATATGCTTCCAGCCATAAGATATTTAACTCCAATGTGTGAAACATCACACACACCAAGCAAAGAAATAACATCTCCATTGAGACAAACAGAACAGTGACATTGTGCATTTGCCCTTGTACATTGTCCTTTCTCGGCCTGTGCCCTCCTGTTCTCTTGGTTTTGTTGATGAGGCTGGAGCTACGTGCAGCTCAGGTGGGACTGGCCTCAGAGTTTGACCTGTAAACAAACATCACATGACTTTAAACTCAACCTCAGACCCACACACACACACCAGTGATTTTCAGATTTATCTGCCCTCCCTCTATAATGAAATATTATTGGCCTATAGAATGTTGTGATGTCATCTGAAAGCCAGAAATACAGAAGAATGCAGAAGTCAGCAGCCACAGCCGCCGTGGGGCAGAGTGACTGAAAAAGATACATAAGACACATGACTATTGAATCTTTCAGTATGTATACTGAAAACCCAACTGTGGTTATTTTTTTAATACATGACCCCATATTTAATCAAATTAAGTCTGAATCCAGTCAAGAATGTCATAGCTGTTCTTTTGAAACAAATCATTGTGTTCTCTCACAACCAAAATATTCCCACAATGCTTAGCAAAGTCAGAGGTCTGTCAGAGCTGAGCTGCTGAGTCAGGTTCAGCTGGAGGTTATCCTCTAAGGTGGACATCTGCCTATTGCCTGTTTGTGAGCTGTTTGCTGTTATGTTCCACATGGCATTAAACTTATCTAGCATCCAGTTACTTAATTACATTATTCATTTTCACAGCTAAAAATAACTTAAAACATGCAAAACATAAGAAACAAGTGACCTTTAAGTATAAACAAACTCAGAATGGCTGCATGAAGCAAAAGCATGTGTGGTCAGGTCACTACAGGAGGCTGTCAGTCCTACTGATTAGGGCTGCAAATCGATAAATCGCTCTGATAAGCTTTAGCTGGGTCAAATTTAGTCAAAATTGCATAGTCACAGGCTTTTACTAAACATTTCACTGATTAATCAAAAGAATAATTATTCTTTTGATCAATCAAAAGAATAATTTTGATAATTTTGATTCATAAATTATCAAAATAATTCTTCATTGCTGCTTGAACATTGGTTATAATGAGTATTGCAGTAACAGAGGTAACCCTGATCCCTCAGTTCAGAAGTCAATTGAATTAAAACATTACAATTAACATTAACGAAGCACACGCTTCAACACGTGCAACAACAGTGACTTAGTGGGTCGGAGCCTAGGCTAAGAGCACTAAGGCCCCCGATCCCATTAAGAGGACCACAGAGAAGGAGAGGGGAGGAAGGAGGAGAAGAGAAAAGGAAAAAAGAAGAGGAGCAGAGGTGAGAGCTTGAAGAGGAGAGAAGACAAAGAGGAGGAGAGAGGAGAAGTGGAGACAGGGGAGACAAGGAGGAGAGGAGAGGTGCAGAGGAAGAAACAAGCAGGAGAGGGGAGAGGAGAGGTGCGGAGGAAGAAATAGAAGCAGCAGGAAAGGGGAGAGGAGAGGTGCGGAGGAAGAAACAGAAGCAGGAGAGGGGAGAGGAGAGAGAGGTGGAGAGGAGCAATAGGATGAGAAGAAGAGAGGAGTAGGAGAGCACTTAACATGCTTGAAGTTACTCAAATCCCAGTGGTGGGCCATTGTTCACTGACTTTCCACACTCACAAGTGTTTAGCTAATTGTGTAGCCACAACTCTGGGATCAGTGTACAGAGCAGTGACAGTGTGTCCACGTACAGTGTCTTGATGTCTTGCCCACAGATTGGTCAGGGATGAGCTGCCACCTCCTCCCCTCTGAGTGTGAGTGTCTGAAAGGGAAAACAGAGCGACACGTGTCCTGGAGGTGTCTTCAAGTGTCAGTGTTGTCTTTAAGTCCAGACTCAGATTAAAGGGAAACAACCTCTGCACGAGGACTAACACCATCCATCTGAGACAATGACAGAGCAGTGTTACACTGGGGAAAGTGTGTTGCCCAAAGACACAACAGCATTAACTAGGAAGAGCAGAGCTTTTGAACTGTCATGATTATAAGACTCAAGCCATTGTCTCCTCAGATTTGAACCTCAACAGTCACATCGTTTGCTTAAGGTTGTCACTAGTTCAGTTGATGTAAAAGAGCATTTGCTCTGAGAGCAGTGCTTGAGTTGGTGTGAACATGACAGTCACAGACAGATTCACATTAAAAGCTCTGAGACTGCTTCAAACAGGAGGTCTCAGAGAGCAGGGAGGACGGGTGTGAACACGACTGACCTCAGGCCGACCTACACAGTCTATGGTGACAGTAACAGTGACAGCAGCAAAGCACATTGGCATATTTATATAAAAGGGCATTGCAGGGCTGTTGTTTCATATCTCCACCTGCGTCTGTCTGCACAGGTGAGTCTGAGTCTGTGTGCACAGGTTAGTTTGAGCCTGTCTGCGCAGGTGATCCTGGCGCTGTCTGTGCAGGTGAGTCTGGGTCTGTCCGCGTGTCCCTCAAAAGGTTTTTTCTGCTGTCACCAGCTCATTTAGTCTTCACAATGTATTTAGCCTCAAATGAAACAACCACATACAGCACCAATGAGCATGTGTGTATTCACGGGGCTCTGTCAACTTGAAGCAAGTTGTCATAGAATAAGTTCAGTGATCAGTGATCAGCTGATGTGCCACTGGAGTCAGTTCAGAGAGTGCACTAACATGTATGAAACAATCTCACTCTTGAACTATCCATGGAGACCACTTGGATGTTTGTTTACAAAATAGGGGCAGTACAGATTAATCTAGGTCTAAATATAATAAATAGTTGGACAGGAGCTGTTCACCACAAATAATGAGTGTCTGATTCCTCTGTGCCTGTGTTTCAGGGGGATCTCGCAGCACTCATTAGGAGCCTGAGTTAAAGAGATTACACTTGGCTGTTGCTGAGAGGAGGAGCAGAGCCAGAAGCTGGCTGGGCCCTGGCTTTGTCTCAGGCACAAACCTGTGAAGAACTCACATATCTGCAGTGCTGCCAACCAGACTGTGAGAGGAGGACTGCCCGGGTCGTATCAGTTATAATGGTGTTATCTTTGACATGCTCTGCCTGATCCGTGTCCCTCTTAAAGCCAATGAGTCCCATTCATGCTGCATCCCAGTCTGAGTTTGGCTTCTGTTTGTGGGGGACAGTTTCAGATGAACAGTTATGGTCAGAGACCTGTGTCCTCTGAGCCTCATGCCTCTGATACTGAGGCACCAAAAGCTGGGAGCTTCCTCTCTCATCCTCCCCATTTGTCCTCTAAGATCTCTGATCTTCTTCTACTTCCTGTCCAGTGCTGCGGGGGTCTCCATGGACTATGGCAACAGCCCTAAGTTTGTGTGCACCCCGATCTCTCCCGAGGCTGACCCGAGCTGCTACTCTCCCCCCGCTGTGCCCCTTGGTGGTAGCTCGAGGAGTAGCTCCAGCAGTGGTTGGAGCGGTTTTATGTCGGAGGAGGCCAAATCCACCATTCTGCATTTGCGCGAGAGTCTGGTGCGTCAGAAAGAGACCATTCTGGACCAAAGAGAAACCATTCGGGAGCTAACAGCTAAGCTAACGCAATGTGAAGGGGGTTACCATGACAATCACCATAGCAACCACCATGACAGTCACCATGATGACCATCACAGCAGTCACCATGACAACCATCATGGAAGTCACCATGATGACCATCACGACAATCATCATAACAGTCACCATGACAACCATCATGACAGCCACCACGGTCCCTCGGGTTACCATAGCGGTGACCATCACTATTACCATGGTAACCACCGGACCAGCTCAAAGTTCAGCAACTTTTCCCCAGAACAAACAAGCAAAACTTTGCAGACGCTGAAGGAGCGACTTGAGAGTCTGCAGGTACCACGTTAACAGAGCTAACCGTCCTGTCCCACTACAGAACTAACACTACTCATACACCACACACACACACACACACCTGCACACACACACACACACGTGCACACACACACTCACAGTTAATTATACTAATTATAATTATACATAATTATACACCACACACACACTCGTGCACATGCACACACACACAAGCACACGCACACACACACACAAACACACACACACTTGGGCACACACATGCATACACACGCAAACACACACATTTGGGCACACACACATGCACACACACACTTGGGCACACACACATGCACACAGTGTTCACAGGCTAATCGTACACCACACATACACATTCATATTATGTATGTTATACTCATTAACCTTAAAAGTGCACTATGTAACTTTTTGGTTGGGGGTCCATCACCTGCTTGTTTCAAGGGAAAAGTTGCTCTGTGTGGAATGTTCCACAGTGTGACATTAAACATATCTACTTTACAGTTCAGTTACAGGCGGTTTTATGCCTCAAAAATACCTAGAAAAAAATCCATTCTGACTGTGATCGGGGTAGCTTCTCCACTGGTTTGGTGTCCATGAAGATAGAGGGATTTAATACCATACTGTGAAACATTCCAGACAAAGCAATAATATCTCCATGGAGAAAAGTATTTGACTGACTCTCCACCAGAAAAGTTATACAATGCACTTTTAAGCTCACTTTACCAGTTCCTGTTTATTTAGAATGCCATGTATACTTCTTGTGAATGAAGTCAGAACTCATTTCAGAGAAATAGAGATTCTGGGGATTCTGTCTACAAACACATGTTAAAACAAATGAGAATTAAAATGCAGTTGAAGCTATAGGCTGCAGTTGGACATGTAAACAAGAGCCTGATGAGGCAGTTTCTACCCAAGCCTCAGTTCAGACAGAGGCTCTGAGCTGAGCCTCTGGGCTGAGCCTTTGGGCTGAGCTTCTGCTCTGTCTGTCCAGGGCTGGACTTAATAGAGGTCAATCCTCATGTCAGAAAAGGTCACAGCTTTGAGAGAATCACTGCAACAAAGAGGAAGTTTGTCATTAGCAATAGTCACCACAAGGTCTAGAACAACTCCCCCTGAAATCCCAAATCCATTTCACTGAATGTCCAAAAGAGAAGGGACATTCAGTAAAATGCTTCAAGATGGTTTAGGGTCCTCCTGTGGGCTCACCACCTGCAGAGGGGTTCATAGGGGGGGTCAGGTGCTATGAGTATTGGGCAGCACGCTGCCCCCGCGACCCAGCCGGATTAAGCGGGAGAAGATGGATGGATGGTTTAGGGTACCTACAAATGCACAGCTCCTCCCCTCTGCTCTTTGTTCTAGAGACAGATAAAGCTTTGCACTACAACAAAATAAAGGAACTACAACTAGAATGATGAACACAATGAACAGCTGAAAATATCAATCATGTCCATACATTCTACATTAGGGGCTCTTTTATCTCCATATATTCTCACTCTAAACTGAGTGCACACCGCACTGAGACAGTGAAATGGATCTGCTCTGAAGAGTCAAAACAAAAGCTGTAGCTATAATGTTCTAACAGGAGGCAGCACGGCATCAGCCAATCAGCTTCCATTAGGCTCATCTGCCCTGATGAGACACATAACCGTGCTGTAGATTGGTACTGAACACTGTTGGATTTACTCTAAGAAGGCAGAAACATAGAAGAGAAACTTTTTTTTATTTTATACAGTTCACCTCTGATTATTATGTCCCTTGTTCAAAGTATAAAGATATCATTTTCAATGAGCAGTGAACGCACAAACTCAGTCTTACCCACAGTCGTAAATACTGTAGAGGCAGCAGTTGTAATGTATTATGTCTGTACTGTGATACAGTCACTACAGTCACTACTGCAATATTTCCATATTAGTATTATATGGTAGTATCATGTTGATGTTTTCTCTCTGTGTATCTATCTCAGGCGCGTAACTCAAGTAGCTCATACTCCAGCTCTCTGAGGGACCTGCTGCAGAGGAAGATCCACGCTCTGGAGGAACAGCTGCACGAGTACTACCATGATCACCATGACGACCATCACGACAGTCACCATGACAAACATCACACTGGTTATCATGACAGTCATCATAACAGTGACCATGATGATCATCACTATGATAGCCATCATAACAGTCACCATGACGACCATCATTACGGCAATCACCATGACACTCATCACAGCGCCCGCCCTGACACACACCGTGGCTTTGGCCACTACACCAGTCACAGGGGTCACCATGACGATCATCACAGCGGTTATGATGACCATCACAGCAGTCACCACGACGACCATCACAGCGGTCACCATGATGACCAACACAATGGTCACCATGACGACCATCACAATGGTCATCATGACAACCACCATGACGACCACCATGGAAATCACCAATACAGTCACTACAGCAGCCATCATGGACGCCATGACACTCACCACAACAATCATGGCCAACATCACAACTCTTACAGCCGGCACCATGACAACCACCATGACGATCACCATGACAATCACCATGACAACCACCACTACAATCACCATGACGATCACCATGACAACCACCACTTTGATCACCATGATGATCACCATGACAACCACCACTATAATCACCGTGACAACCACCATAACAGTCACCGTGGCAACCATCACAGCAATCATCATTATAGTCACCATGGTGATAATCATTATAGTCACCACAATGACCACCGAAATGACCATCATTATAGAGACCACCATTACGAATATCACAAGGACCACCACAGTGATCACCATGACGATGAGAATGACGATCACCATGATGATCATCATGACACTGACAAAGACCACATCGATAAAGACCAATCTAAAAACCCTCACTCTGGTCATAAAAAACTGGAGGCTGTTCTGGGCCAGCTGCACCATGAAGACACTGATCACGGTAAGACAATGATTATTATTATTATTCTTTAAATACATGAACATGATGAAGATTTGTGACACCATCTCTCCCTCTGTGTCTCAGGAAAACCCCTTCCGAAGCTGCAGAGTCCCAGTGCATTCCTACTGGATTTCCCTCTCAGATCTAACTACATGTACGGACGAATGAAGCGTTCTGTGGTCCAGGAGCTCTTTTCTCTGACTGTATGTCTGTGGATCAAACCAGGAGCAGGTCCTGGCCTCGGGACCCCTTTCTCCTATGCTGTCCCGGGACAAACCAACGAACTGGTGCTGATCGAATGGGGCAGTAACCCAATGCAACTGCTTATCGATGACAAGGTGAGGAGTCTGACCATGCAGAGGGTCTCTTGCTGTTATTTATAGAAAATGTATTTATTTGACATATTTTTTAGACAGCCAATAATAGAGCCATTTTTAGGTCTGTATCTAATGTAAATGGTCAGTATCACCATCATGTATTTTGTGTCTTCTGGACAGAGGATGGGAAAGATGGCAGGGACATCCCAAAGAGACCTCACATTTGATGATAATCAAAGTACTCCACTAAGCTCATTCTGACAGATTCTTGGAAAGGTTGACCACATGTCTCCTCTAATAACAAAGTGTGTCTGTTGATTGGCTTCTCCAGACCTCTGCAAACAAACATAGCCTAATCTGATTGTTTTAGTGGATTGCTCTAATAAAGTGTGGACGTGCCTTTAGAACAGCTCACCTTTGTTTCCTGTAGGACACTGGCTTTTGGATGCACCAATTAAACAATTATAGGGTCATTGTGTCTCTGTTTCCTGGACAGAGGATGTTCTGGATGAATACTTTAAATAACATGTACTCATGTACTCAATATGTGTTCAGGCGGTGAATCTGCCCCTGTCTCTGTCTGATGGTAAATGGCATCATGTGTGTGTGACTTGGGCCACACGTGACGGAGCCTGGGAGGTTTTCCAGGATGGGCAGAAGAGGGGCGCAGGCCGGGACCTGTCACCCTGGCAGGCTGTAAGAGCAGGAGGGGTCTTCATCCTGGGACAGGAACAGGTACGGACCATACATGCACTATTGGTACTCTATGTGCATATATCTATACCAGTACATATTACATATTACATATTACATAGTGCCTGTCAAACTGCTGCTCTGTGAACACACCTTCTCATCAGTGACCTGTGTTTCCTGATGACCTTCTTTTCTCCACAGGACAATGTTGGGGGCCGGTTCGACGTCACTCAGTCTTTCATGGGACAAATGTCAGACCTGCAGCTCTGGTCCAGAGTCTTGACCCCTGCAGAGATTCATAGCCAGGCCACCTGCACTGGGCACCTGGAGGGGGATGTCTTGTCCTGGACCCAGGAGGAGGTGGAGCTTCACGGAGGACTGGTCGAGCTCCAACATGAACTCTGCCACTGAGCCCCGCTGAGGGGGTTACTGTGGAGCACAGGCAATACAGGATTATATCATTACAGGAGCCTGCACAGCCTTCAGAGCTCAGTGTGACTGAGTTTGATCCATGGAGTTTCATGTAGTTCCCGTCCCTCACATGTCGGCTCCCTGCTCCTGCAGGAGGACAGGAGTGTGCTGCAGTTTAAGAGGATTTACGCCCATCAGGACATGACCAATGACTCTGCAGCTCTGAGCTATGCCCAGTTCAGAAGTCAGTGTTTAACATCAACATTACAACATGAGGTTAAGGAGAAAATGAGACGCTTACTTGTACTGGATTACTGTTTATAGAGACCTGCTCTTCAGACACTTTCTGTGGATCTATAGTACTATGTTGCTATCTGGATCAGCACAGGATGAGTCCAGAGAAAATATATGAGATCTAAATGTCTTTTTTAAAGTTTACAATAACACTGAAAAGTAGTCTTTGTAAGACACTTATCTGTTATAATCTGTGTGGAAGGGGCACTACCATTTTGATGGAGGTTTTAAGTGAGAAGGGCGCAGAGATGCACATGTTTAAACATGCTCAAGTCCTGTACCATATCAACAAACATATTCTTCATGTGACATGGACCTCAGATGTGGGACAGAGAGGTGCTCCTGGTTTTGTTGATGCAAAGCTGTGAGTGGATATTTCTCTAAAAGACTGTTACATAAGAGCAGAGAGCATGAGGCACCTGACCAACTCCAAACTCAACGTGTCACCAAGCTAATGTTAATGCTAAGCTAACAGGGTTTAGGTTGGATTTACCTGGGCCCACCTGATCCTGCTATTCCTGTCTGAGACTCTGGGCCTGGGGTTAAGCTCACTCCATGATGCTTTGTACTTCATACATTTTCAAATATATAAGGCAAAAGTTTATATTGGATGTAAATAGCACTTTTTGAAATCATGAACTACTTTTGCACATGTCAATATGTAAATAATGATCATAGCACTTTTGTGACCCACTTTATACTTTGTAAAGTAACCACTCTGGGAGTGGAGGTTTTAGCACTGAATTCTGTTGTTTTTGGCCCTGTTCAGACCTGAAAGTAACACTTATTTTTACTGCTAGGTGCAAGCTTTGTTTTGTTTTTTGTAGGCCTTCCCTCTGAGAAAGTCACTCAGTGTTCAGATCTGAACAGGGCCTGTGATGTTGATGATTCTTCTGTTTCATTGACTGTAATGCCAAGAGGAGTTTTCCTCTGCTGCTAGTGGGCCAAATGCATTTCTATGTTTCTATATTGTAGGAATGAAGCTGACATGTTTTTAAGATGACCATTTTTTCATTTTTTGTAACCTCTGCTTAGATGAATGAAGTATAAGTGTAATGCACACAATGTAAGATACTTGCTTATTTGTTGCCTTTTGAGCACATTAACAGTTGCATAGTTTTTGTCATACTGTGTCTTTGGCTGTAAATAATGTGTTACAGTTTCTCCAGCCAAATATGAACATATAAAACTTGAAAGAGGATATATACACTTTAATATGGTCAATGTCCTTCATATGTCAGTTTCCAATAAAAGAAGTCAAACATTTCATGACCTTTGGAGCCATTATCTGTCTGTCTGTCTGTCTCTCTTTCTGTCTTTCTCTCACTCTCTTTCTCTCTACCCCCCCCCTTGTCTCTCTCTCCTCTGTCTCTCTCTCTATAACCTTCTATCTCACTCTTCCTCTCTCTGTGCGCTCTGTATCTCTCTCTCTCTCTCTCTCTCTCTCTCTCTCTCTCTCTCTCTCTCTCTCTCTCTCTCTCTCTCTCTCTTACCCTCTTTCTCTCTCTCTCTGTCTCTCTCTCTCTCTTTTCTCTTTCAAACCTATCTTCACTAGGCACACACATAGAGGATTAGCACTGTCCTTTATAAATATATTCCCTCTGCCTCTCTGGTTTTTCTGTTCATAAAATTTCTTTATATTGAGCTGTTGCCATGGGAGACGGTCCACCGGGTGAAAATGGTTGGCTGTTTTTTGTGAAGTCTTTATTCCAGTTTTTGACATAGCATTGCAGCAGTCACCTTGAGGTTTCAGTGCAATGATGAAAATAAAAGAGCAAAGGACATTACACAATTACACAATAAGGTCATTATTTAAAAATCAGTTTAGAATAATGCTTTGGTCTTATATAGCTCTTTTCCAGACACTCAGAATCTCTTTACACTTTAGTGCATTCTTCATTCATTCTGTACTTGGTGGTGGTAAGCTACTGTTGTTGCCATAGCTGCCCTGGGACTGAGAAAGGCAAGACTTCCAATCTGCACAACCAACACTCACACCACTTTCATACCATGGGGTATGGTAATGTGGGTGAAGTGTCTTGCCTAGGGACACAACAACAGTTTTTGCCACTGGTGTCCCACTGTGGCACGTGATTTCCCCAGCGTTCTCCCATCCAAGTACTAACCAGGCCCAGCCCTGCTTAGCTTCTGAGATCTGACGGATCAAGCTTTGACAAGGAGATTTGGCCTGCTCTTCCTTGGTTTACTTAGAAATTAACAAATCTTTTGTTTAAATGTACAGTTTTCTACCCGTTGAAAATTAAGGTGGGAAAATATAACAGGACATACAAATGTTTTATTCTGATTATTCACAACTACACAAGAATTTTTACTGTAGTAGTGAGTGCAATATTACACCAGAGGATGCTGTAGAGGAAATACCAAAAAAGGTATTGTCTAATAATGTGATAAAGAGATGGGGAATGCCTAAATTATTTTTATCTCACATATAAGATATGTTAGGTTTTTATTATGTAAAATGTAATGAAATAAACCATAATCAATCATTCAAAGGTAGGAAGTTATCGGATATCGATGTCATAATTCAAAACAACGAGAATAACAGTAAAATGTTGATAATACGTATTTCTTGTTTTTAAATAGTAATTTTTGCCTTAGAAAATATTTATTAGTTGCACGTCTCCATTTTGTCCAGCAGAGGTCAGTCCTTTCCTGTCCATTATCTGGCGAGTTTAATCCTCCGCACTACATTTCCCATGATGCACCACGGGGATAAACGCCACTGACGCTCCTGAGATTAAATTGTCAATTGAGTAAATTGAGTTCAAATTTATGTTATTTTCTGCTTCAACTTTCACTTATAGACATTTAGTATTTAGTTCAATACAGTAAGTGTCAATTTATTGTTTTCTCCGCCGTTTTAAGATTTGTTTTAAACTATTGATCACGTCAAATTAATTTAACTGTGACAGATTAACGTTAGCTAACTGCTATATATCGTTTTACAATGAAAAAGACGCTTTCAGCTATAACCCTTTACGTTTTACTGCTAGCGAAATAATATCTAACTTAAATAAGAGCATAAAAATAATAATAACTACATGCATTATATAAAATAGCTATACATTATAATTTTCTCACGTTATCTTATTGTTTCTTTTTATTTTAATATATTTCATTAGCCTACACCCCGTCTCCATTATTATACGCCCGTTGTAATACGGGACGTATTATGGTATGGCGCTGTCCGTCCGTCCGTCCGTCCGTCCGTCTGTCCGTCTGTCCGTCTGTGGACACTTCAAAGCTTTGAAGTCTTTGAAGCTTTGTCTTCATGAAAGATCTGAACTCTCTTCTCAAATGTTCTGCTGCTGAAAGCGAGAACAACCCACATTCTCTGCTTCTTTGAGCTTTGACACGTTAAAGCTTTGTAGTGTCTTTAAGTTCTGTTGCTACAATCTGATTGGTGGAATTCCGATTCTAGAATTCTATATACAATAATTCAAAGTACGGGCGTATTTTGCCCCGCTGGCGGAGCTCTTGTTATATAAATGCATTGTTTCCTAGTACTTTTTCAGCATAAATAGTTGTTTTTCCATGAACCCTTGTGCAGGTGTAGTCTAGTTTTGTTGCCAAGTAACTGCTGTACTATTTCAGCAAATTACTGTAAATCGTATTTGCAGGTGGAAGCGGTGAACATTTTACAGGTTTTTGTTGGGGGTATTTTTTACACTTATTCATTGGTTTGAAGTATACAGTAAATAGGTTACAGCAAAACCTTGTATATTTAATTTACACTTATTATCTGGCAATTTTGTTGCCAATAATTTCCTGTAATTTAAAATACAGCAAACCTATGTGGTGTCATAAAAATAGACATACTCAGAGTTAGCAACCATTACTCAGCTACCATAGTGTCACTACTATAGCACCGGTTAACATAGCAACTGTTACCATAACATCTACTACCTTAGCAACCATTACTTAGCTACCGTAATGACGCTACCATAGTGATGCTACCATAGTGATGCTACCACAGTGACGCTATCATAGTGATGCTACCACAGTGACGCTACCACAGTGGCGCTACCATAGTGTCACTACTATAGCACCGGTTAACATAGCAACTGTTACCATAACATCTACTACCTTAGCAACCATTACTTAGCTACCGTAATGACGCTACCATAGTGATGCTACCATAGTGATGCTACCACAGTGACGCTACCACAGTGGCACTACCACAGTGGCGTTACCAGAGTACCACTAAGGTAACGCCACTATGGTAACGCCACTATGGTAACGCCACTATGGTAACGCCACTATGGTAACGCCACTATGGTAACGCCACTATGGTAACGCCTGTAATGTCCAAACTTTTGACTGGCAGTAGCAAGCAAGATGGCTTAAAGTTAGCAGTCAAAACATGTTAAAAGGGCAAAAACTTATTGCCTTAAAATGAACCAAGGTTTGTGAATATAAACAAAGAAAATTAATGTTTTTGGACTGAAAAGTAGCCCAAATGTTTGATTCACTTCAGGCTGATTTGCAGTAGGTCAAACCTATTGGAATCCCTGAGGGATGTCCTTTGTCCCTGGTTCTGTTCATTGTCTTTGCCCATTACCCTGTCACCTGACCTCAGGAGATTACATCAGGGTGAATGAAACAGTCACCTTAAAACATCAGCTGTTTTGTAAATATTTGCCATTCCAATGATGATGCGACTGGCAGGTTCACACATCAACTATATAAACTAGGGTTTCTGAGGACAGGATCAGATACCTGACACCACAAACATCATTAAAGCAAAACAAAAGTTATTTTAAATTTACAATCACTGTGGTCAAATGAAACAATTACATTTTTAAAGATGCTGTTATATAAGTGTGAAATGGATGCCGAGATGCTGTGTTTGAAGAATGGAAGCAGGAATTTCACAAAGTGTGTTATTGGGAGACTATAGGCAGGTGAATAGTTACGTGATGTAACTTTAATAACATCAGGATGCTCCATGTTGCATCTTTGTGAGCGGCTCAGGCAAAAGAGACCATCAGCATTTATAGGTTATGATAGACTAGAATGGGCGTTTACACATGAATTCTTGGTACAGAATATATATATATATATATATATATATATATATATATATATATATATATATATATATATATATATATATATATAAGGCAAAAGTACACATGCAAAAACAGGGGGCAGCTGTATGTGCTCAGATTGAACAGGGAGTGTGGAAATGTCAGTTGTATACCATTTAACAACAAGAGCTCCGCCAGCGGGGCAAAATACGCCCGTACTTTGAATTATTGTATATAGAATTAAGTTAGAATTTGTCCAACCTAGTTAAAGATGTGTCATTTCTGTTGAAATGACACAGGAAAATAAACAACTGGAATCTTCTCTCTCCCGTTGCCTAGCAACCGCTGCAGCTGGAACTGTGTGTCACCTTTGAAGACAAAGCTTTGATTTGAAGACAAAGCTTCAAAGACTTCAAAGCTTTGAAGTGTCAAGTTTGAAGTTTGACATTCCTAGGTGAGACGGTTGTCGAGTTAGAGCGCGGACAAAGCTTCAAAGACTTCAAAGATTCACCTGGCGTCACCTGGCAACACATTCCGTCAGACATTCTATTTCTTTGTGACATCATCAAGAGTCTCTTATAAAGGGTTCTGTAAGTATATAAGGGCGACACAGGTCCTGAGAAACTCACTTCAACTCAGACCTTCGACTGATACACAACTACGCAACTCGCAGAAACAAAGATTACACGTCTGAAGACGACGAACTCCTCTACAGCCAGGAGTTCAACACACAGCGTTTCAGGGTACGTAGTCCACACACACCTTTAATGATGCATGTCCATGTGTACTCAGATGTATTTGAATATTTTTCTCATCTTCAACAGAGAAAAAACAAAGTTGCACTGTCTCCAGTGTCGTCCAGCAGCAGCACCGGTGCAAAGTCGAGGTAATCACCAATTCTCAGTTCATTAAAGGTGCACTATGTCACTTTTATGGTCAAATCAAATGTAGTTAAAGATCATGCAAAATTTACTTTTCAGACTTTTAACCATGTTACAGTTGTTTCCCCTTCTCATTTACCCGCTTGAAGTTGTGTACCAAAAAAGTTACATAGTGCTGCTTTAAGAATATCTCATGTGACCTTAGGTGTAAACAAGAGCTCCGCCAGCGGGGCAAAATACGCCCGTACTTTGAATTATTATACGCCCGTTGTAAGACGGGACGTATTATGGTATGGCGCTGTCCGTCCGTCCATCCGTCTGTGGACACTTCAAAGCTTTGAAGTCTTTGAAGCTTTGTCTTCATGAAGAGGCAAATTCCGATTCTAGAATGTGATGATGTCATACTCATACTCCTACTGCAAGAGCCAGATTTCCCTATTGATTATCCGTCCGTCTGTCTGTCCGTCTGTCCATCTGTCTGTGGACAATTTCTTGTCCGCGCTCTAACTCGACAACCGTCTCACCTAGGAATGTCAAACTTCCAAACTGCACCAACAATTCATCTTTAACTAGGTTTGACAAATTCTAACTTAATTCTATATACAATAATTCAAAGTACGGGCGTATTTTGCCCCGCTGGCGGAGCTCTTGTTTTTATACGCCCGTTGTAATACGGGACGTATTATGGTATGGCGCTGTCTGTCCGTCCGTCCATCTGTCCGTCTGTCCGTCTGTGGACACTTCAAAGCTTTGAAGTCTTTGAAGCTTTGTCTTCATGAAAGATCTGAACTCTCTTCTCAAATGTTCTGCTGCTGAAAGCGAGAACAACCCACATTCTCTGCTTCTTTGAGCTTTGACACATTAAAGCTTTGTAGTGTCTTTAAGTTCTGTTGCTGCAATCTGATTGGTGGAATTCCGATTCTAGAATTCTATATACAATAATTCAAAGTACGGGCGTATTTTGCCCCGCTGGCGGAGCTCTTGTTTATTTTTACAAGACACAACAGAAATCAGTGGCTGTGATACTAAACGTCCACTAAGTATGTGCAACGTTAATATGAAAAACACCCATTTTACTCAAAACAGTGAAAATGTCAATACAATACATCTATCTCTACAAAAAATGTTCTGAAGTATAGTTTTAACTTTGTCTAACTAACTCTGTAGAAGTTCGTTCAGTATAAACAAGAGCTCCTAACACACACAAGTGTGTGTGTTCTAACACACACTTGTGTGTGTTAGAACCGCTTTTTTTTTTTTTTAATTAGTCGTTTAGATTAGTCGACAAATCGAAAAATTAGTCGAGAGATTAATCATTAGAAAATTAGTCGTTAGTGGCAGCACTAATATCAAGGCAACTTTTTAATGATATCCAGCCCTACTCAGAATAAGGACGTGTTTGTCAGTGCAATAAACACAACCACAATGAAAAACATGCATGCAAGTTTAAAAGTTTCATATTGTAGCATTATATTATCTGTATCTATACTCAGAGAGTGTTGCAACCCTGTCAACTATCACAGTTCTGTTTCTCGTCTGATAAGTGCATCTTTTCTTTATTTCTTCTAAACATTTATCATCTCTTTTCTCTTTTGCAGATATAGTTAGTATCATAAATCTCAAAATGTCTGATAGCTTTGAAGAAAAGATCAAATCCTACAGCACGGCTCCATTCGACCCTCGCTTCCCCAACACCAACCAGACGCGCAACTGCTTCCAAAACTACCTTGGTAAAAGACAACACTGAGCCAGGCCACTGAACATCACTTAAGTTATGTTAAGATGTAGTTCAAGTTTATGAACGACACAATGTGTCATAGAATATGCAGTCTACACAATGAACCCAAGAAACTGAACTGAATTCAAATGAAACTATGCTACTATCAAGCATTACTAAGCCACTTTACTCTTAGCACTTTTCACACACAAGTCTAAAATGTTTTGTCTGATTTATTACTTAGTCATTTTTAAAAAGCCATTTTAGATGTGAAGTTTGTTGTGTTATGTTGGTGCAGACTTCCACAGATGTACTAAGGCCCTCTCAGCCAAAGACCAGGACACTGCTCCGTGTGAGTGGTACCAGAAGGTCTACAAGAGCCTCTGCCCCATCACCTGGGTCAGTCACTGTCACACTTTTACACTAAATAAAAACAACATTACTTATTTTACTCTGCTTTGTAAAGCAATGTTACAGAAATATAATATTACAGAATTTTGATAAGATGACAAAATTACACACCAAAAATCAGATTATTATCTGACTATAGAAATCTCTTGTTACATCTGATGTGAGTAATTATAATAATAAAGATAGATAGATATTTTATTTATCTTGAAGGAAATGTATTTTTTCAGCACCAACAATGAAACCAAATAATGCATTAATCTTACATAGCAGCGCTGTTTTAGATGCTCAAAGTCACTTTGGTGGTAAGTCTGCGGGCGCAGACTGACAGAAGCGCAGCTGCCAATATCTGACTACCACCATCACTTTTATATTAGGCAATGTGGGTGAAGTGTCTTGCCTAAGGACACAAAAACAATATTGTCACTGGCGCCCCACTGACTAATCTGATTTCTTTCTGAAAGTTCACATCGGGGCAGGCTTGTTTTGATAATCAGGTTTATATTGGGCATGTAAACAACAGACTAAAAATAAAATCTAATTATTGGGTTATCTGATTATTCTAGTGCGTATTCTGTCTATTGGGCACGGTTCAAATGACATCAGTTGTTTCTGTTGATTTCATGAGGAATGCACAATGTTTGCTATAAAACTCTACTCTACAACATTGCTAGGTTCATCATGCCTCATCCATTCAGGACATTTTATTCATTATTGATTTATTCTTTTAGTTGCTCACCGCTCCTCTAAAATAGCAGTAAACTAAATCCTTAATTTTAACCTCTTTCTCACTGCAGGTCAATAAATGGGATGAACAACTGGACAATGGAAACTTTCCTGGAAAAATCTAATCAATGTTATAACATCCATCCATCAATCCATCTTCTCCCGCTTAATCCGGCTGGGTCGCGGGGGCAGCGTGCTGCCAAATACTCATAGCACCTGACCCCCCCTATGAACCCCTCTGCAGGTGGTGAGCCCACCTGATTGTATACTGTATTTACAGTATACAATAGGAGACAATAATAATAAATATGTTATAACATATTTATTATTATTGTCTCCTATTGTATACTGTAAATAATCAACTTATAGATCCTTCAGACTGGTGCTAGACTGAAGAATGTTTAACAAGAGCTCCGCCAGCGGGGCAAAATACGCCCATACTTTGAATTATTGTATATAGAATTCTAGAATCGGAATTCCACCAATCAGATTGCAGCAACAGAACTTAAAGACACTACAAAGCTTTAATGTGTCAAAGCTCAAAGAAGCAGAGAATGTGGGTTGTTCTCGCTTTCAGCAGCAGAACATTTGAGAAGAGAGTTCAGATCTTTCATGAAGACAAAGCTTCAAAGACTTCAAAGCTTTGAAGTGTCCACAGACGGACAGACGGACGGACGGACAGCGCCATACCATAATACGTCCCGTCTTACACAACGGGCGTATAAAAAGTGGACTGTCAGCACAGCTCTAAACCATTGAAGTAAATATTGGTCTTGAACTTACGCAGCTTCCACTAACACTGAATACAAGAATGTGACAAATAAACTTGTAAATATGTTTATTATGAGCAATGGGTCATTCTTCCATTCCTATTTTTTGTTCTTTTGTATTTAGGTTATGTATTGGATTGTATTTACTACAAAAAATGGAGGTTGTCTAGTTGAGTCATTCTCAAAGTTAACACTCAGAAATGTCTTTAAATTAAACCACTGTTGAACTAAACCATATTAACTATAAGAGTCTAATGTAGGAAGAGACAAGAATAGATATAGACAGTAAACTAGGCTGAAACACGAATACAAAATCCTAAACTTCTAAGAGCGTCTCAACAAAGACCCTTATAGTTTAGAAGAATTGTTGGAGATGTAGATGTGCCTAGAATGTTTCACAGTATCTCCATGGAGACATGCAAGTCAAATTACAGGTTAGATTTGTGGAGTGGCAACCCTACTCACAGTAAGAATGAATGTATTTTAAGTTATTTTTGAGCAATAAATAACACCTGTAGTTGAATATATGCAACACAGATTAGATTAAAGCCATACTGTGGACAATTTAAACCAAAGCATTAACATTTCCATGGAGACAAACAGCTTACAGACCCTTTCCAGAAAAGTTACAGTTAACCAACCGACAAGATAACAGTACTAAATCTCTTCTAAATCACTTCAAAACTTACCAGAAGACTATTGTTACTGCAATAACTTCACTGATCTTGTAGTTTTAAAACTTTTCACACCAAGTACCAGATCTAAACCCACATTATATCAGGTATAACTAATTTATTTATTTACTAATAATAATTTTTGCCTTAGAAAATATGTATTAGTTGCACATCTCCATTTTGTCCAGCAGAGGTCAGTCCTTTCCTGTCCATTATCTGGCGAGTTTAATCCTCCACACTACATTTCCCATGATGCACCACGGGGATAAACGCCACTGACGCTCCTGAGATTAAATTGTCCTGTTAAGAAGGTGAGTTCAAATTTATGTTATTTTCTGCTTCAACTTTCACTTATAGACATTTAGTATTTAGTTCAATACAGTAAGTGTCAATTTATTGTTTTCTCCGCCGTTTTAAGATTTGTTTTAAACTATTGATCACGTCAAATTAATTTAACTGTGACAGATTAACGTTAGCTAACTGCTATATATCATTTTACAATGAAAAAGACGCTTTCAGCTATAACCCTTTACGTTTTACTGCTAGCCAAATAATATCTAACTTAAATAAGAGCATAAAAATAATAATAATTACATGCATTATATAAAATAGCTATACATTATAATTTTCTCACGTTATCTTATTGTTTATTTTAATATATTTCATTAGCCTACACCCCGTCTCCATTATTTATATTGAACGAACTTCTACAGAGTTAGTTAGAGAAAGTTAAAACTATACTTCAGAACATTTTTTGTAGAGACAGATGTATTGTATTGACATTTTCACTGTTTTGAGTAAAATGGGTGTTTTTCATATTAACGTTGCACATACTTAGTGGACGTTTAGTATCACAGCCACTGATTTCTGTTGTGTCTTGTAAAAATAAAAAAAACAGGCACAGAGGCTACAGTATCTTTAATGTTACAGCATGAATTCGAAGGATCAGGGTGACATACAGGCACAAAGTGTCAGAGAGTGTGTAAGCCTCTAGCAGAGAGTCCAACTCAAAGCTTTTTTTTAATTCTGGGAATTTTCTGGAATTTATCTGTGTTTGTATCATAAAACAGAGTAGCCAGCATCATTCAAGGTGATTGAACAGAACATTTTGCACTTTAGCTGTAGCAGTAGTATGAAATGAGTACAATAAGATTATTGTTCACACAGCCAGGATTTAGCCTTCTTTTCACTGAACCGTATTGAATCAATTAATGCACTGTATTAAAAAAACGTATCATATCAAGGCAACTTTTTAATGATATCCAGCCCTACTCAGAATAAGGACGTGTTTGTCAGTGCAATAAACACAACCACAATGAAAAACATGCATGCAAGTTTAAAAGTTTCATATTGTAGCATTATATTATCTGTATCTATACTCGGAGAGTGTTGCAACCCTGTCAACTATCACAGTTCTGTTTCTCGTCTGATAAGTGCATCTTTTCTTTATTTCTTCTAAACATTTATCATCTCTTTTCTCTTTTGCAGATATAGTTAGTATCATAAATCTCAAAATGTCTGATAGCTTTGAAGAAAAGATCAAATCCTACAGCACGGCTCCATTCGACGCCCGCTTCCCCAACACCAACCAGACGCGCAACTGCTTCCAAAACTACCTTGGTAAAAGACAACACTGAGCCAGGCCACTGAACATCACTTAAGTTATGTTAAGATGTAGTTCAAGTTTATGAACGACACAATGTGTCATAGAATATGCAGTCTACACAATGAACCCAAGAAACTGAACTGAATTCAAATGAAACTATGCTACTATCAAGCATTACTAAGCCACTTTACTCTTAGCACTTTTCACACACAAGTCTAAAATGTTTTGTCTGATTTATTACTTAGTCATTTTTAAAAAGCCATTTTAGATGTGAAGTTTGTTGTGTTATGTTGGTGCAGACTTCCACAGATGTACTAAGGCCCTCTCAGCCAAAGACCAGGACACTGCTCCGTGTGAGTGGTACCAGAAGGTCTACAAGAGCCTCTGCCCCATCATCTGGGTCAGTCACTGTCACACTTTTACACTAAATAAAAACAACATTACTTATTTTACTCTGCTTTGTAAAGCAATGTTACAGAAATATAATATTACAGAATTTTGATAAGATGACAAAATTACACACCAAAAATCAGATTATTATCTGACTATAGAAATCTCTTGTTACATCTGATGTGAGTAATTATAATAATAAAGATAGATAGATATTTTATTTATCCTGAAGGAAATGTATTTTTTCAGCACCAACAATGAAACCAAATAATGCATTAATCTTACATAGCAGCGCTGTTTTAGATGCTCAAAGTCACTTTGGTGGTAAGTCTGCGGGCGCAGACTGACAGAAGCGCAGCTGCCAATATCTGACTACCACCATCACTTTTATATTAGGCAATGTGGGTGAAGTGTCTTGCCTAAGGACACAAAAACAATATTGTCACTGGCGCCCCACTGACTAATCTGATTTCTTTCTGAAAGTTCACATCGGGGCAGGCTTGTTTTGATAATCAGGTTTATATTGGGCATGTAAACAACAGACTAAAAATAAAATCTAATTATTGGGTTATCTGATTATTCTAGTGCGTATTCTGTCTATTGGGCACGGTTCAAATGACATCAGTTGTTTCTGTTGATTTCATGAGGAATGCACAATGTTTGCTATAAAACTCTACTCTACAACATTGCTAGGTTCATCATGCCTCATCCATTCAGGACATTTTATTCATTATTGATTTATTCTTTTAGTTGCTCACCTCTCCTCTAAAATAGCAGTAAACTAAATCCTTAATTTTAACCTCTTTCTCACTGCAGGTCAATAAATGGGATGAACAACTGGACAATGGAAACTTTCCTGGAAAAATCTAATCAATGTTATAACATATTTATTATTATTGTCTCCTATTGTATACTGTAAATAATCAACTTATAGATCCTTCAGACTGGTGCTAGACTGAAGAATGTTTAAAAAGTGGACTGTCAGCACAGCTCTAAACCATTGAAGTAAATATTGGTCTTGAACTTACGCAGCTTCCACTAACACTGAATACAAGAATGTGACAAATAAACTTGTAAATATGTTTATTATGAGCAATGGGTCATTCTTCCATTCCTATTTTTTGTTCTTTTGTATTTAGGTTATGTATTGGATTGTATTTACTACAAAAAATGGAGGTTGTCTAGTTGAGTCATTCTCAAAGTTAACACTCAGAAATGTCTTTAAATTAAACCACTGTTGAACTAAACCATATTAACTATAAGAGTCTAATGTAGGAAGAGACAAGAATAGATATAGACAGTAAACTAGGCTGAAACACGAATACAAAATCCTAAACTTCTAAGAGCGTCTCAACAAAGACCCTTATAGTTTAGAAGAATTGTTGGAGATGTAGATGTGCCTAGAATGTTTCACAGTATCTCCATGGAGACATGCAAGTCAAATTACAGGTTAGATTTGTGGAGTGGCAACCCTACTCACAGTAAGAATGAATGTATTTTAAGTTATTTTTGAGCAATAAATAACACCTGTAGTTGAATATATGCAACACAGATTAGATTAAAGCCATACTGTGGACAATTTAAACCAAAGCATTAACATTTCCATGGAGACAAACAGCTTACAGACCCTTTCTAGTCCGGCGGATAGCTGCGAAAATCGATCACTTTGCGATAAAAGCATGAAAATTGGTATGAAGACTCTCAAATGGGGTCTGATCAGATTTGGAACCGTAGGCGCTCAAGATCTGGCCCTTGAGGCCATGGCGACCATTTTGGAAAATGGCCGCCATGGAAATGGGGAAATGGATTAAAAGCACCCAAGAAACATCACATATTTGTACCAAATTTGGTGGGAAGGTTCCTAAAAGGAGACTGATTAGATTTAGAACCATAGACATTCAATATGGCGGCCATTTTGGAAAATGGTCAAATATGGATTCCATAATGATAAAATGAATTGAAAACAGCCAGAAACACAACATATTTGTATCAAAGTTGGTAGGATGTCACAAAGGGGGACTGAATAGATTTAGAACTATCGACATCCAATATGGCGGCCATTTTCCAAAATGGCCACCATAAATGGAGTTCTAATTGGAAAACAGATTAAAAACAGTGCAATAATACAACAGAAATACATGTCAATATAAACATACTTCACAAAAATGGCTATTGATATGTCTTTAAATTATTTATGTGATCCAAATCATGGAAAATGTGATCACCATGAAAACTGATTAAGAGCTGATCTTTGTCTCAGCCAAAGAAATTCACAAATGGTGAAACAGAAAGTTCAGTTGGCATGATAAGAGACACGCATGCTGATCCACCACGGCAAGGTGCCAGCTCATTAGGATTAGGTTGTTTTGTTTTTGTATTTTTGTTTGTTTTTACTTTTTTTTGGCTTTTAGATATTGATGTAGGACTGCATAACAACAAACAGAACGAAGAACAAGTGGCTCAACCCTTCACCAGTTGAGTTTTGAACATTCATACAAGATTGAACTCACAACATGTCATTGTTTTGTCAGTTTTTTGTGGGGGGGGGGTCGGTGTATCCTGAATTGTATACTTTAAATGTTTTTGCCATTGGATTGGGTTGCAGTATGTTACTGATTGGGTTGCTAATTTTAACCGAAAAATAACCGAAAAATAAAAAAAGTATTCAATTTCCTGTTCCTCTCTTAACGTTCTCCAAAATGACAGCAAAGTCTTGCACATATACCTCTATACCTTCTAATTCGTTCGATTAAGCTACCCAGGGAGTGCTGAAATATTGTACAGACTACAGGCTTTGGCGTCAGCTAGAGGACTTGGGGTGCAGATTTGCACTTTAACAAGTCAACATAATTTGAATAGTAAGAAATGTCACCAATTAACTTCACACCCTCTTCACTGGATGAAATACAGTAGGTAAAGACTATGTAGAATTAGTAGACAATAAATGAAAACTAAATTCTCAAGACTGACCTCTCACACCCCTAAAAGCTACAACTAAATGAAATTTGGAATGACTATTAACATTATCAAAAGCAAAATTACATGAAAGAAAAAAATCTCACTGACTCTATTGCTCACACCATCACAATGTGTCACTGAATGAAATGTAAAGGTGTTACTGCTTATATTCCATTTTCCATGGAAGTTAGTTTCCCAGTTCACAATTACTGTACTTTTTTCATCCTAAAGGACAGTTCAGACCCGAGCAGAAAGCGAAAATGCGGAAAAGCGAAAATGCGAAAAATGCTAAAGCGGAAAAATCGTCCCACGGTGGAGAGCGAGTGCGGAGCAATTTTTCTGATCTATTGACTCTTAGCGACTTTTCAGAGAGCCAGTAGCGACTTTCTGCGACTTTTCAACACTGTCCGGCATTCCAATTGGCTGCAGCGACTGTTGACAAAACGCATCATAGCACGTTAGCTCGTTAGCACAATATTCGCTGAATTAATTACTGCATGAAAACTAGCTCATGACTTGGTTGAGCACAGAGAACATTTCAGAGATCATGCAAGATTTACAATTACTGACAATCTATGTTTCCCAAATAATTTGTAGTGGGTCTTGCTACGTGTAATCCATTGGCTCTTGCTAGCTGAGCTACATACTCCCAAGACAGTTTAAAACAACACAACGCCTAACATGAAAAATAAGACCCTCTACCACCTTTATAAACCCAGAGCAACAATTTTAACCATATCTAGCCCCAAATAGTAGCATACACCTTTAAATCTGATGAGTCCCAGTTTGTGAACATACTTACCAAATTTGATAGTAATATGTTATTGCATGCTGTGTTTCTGGCATACATTTTCCCATTATGGAATCCATAGTTGGTGGCCATTTTGGAAAATGGCCACCAGATTGAAAAACTATGGTTCCTAATATAATTGGATGCCCTTTGTGAACCTTCCTACCAAATTTGATACAAATATGTTGTGTTTCTGGCTGTTTCATCTATTTTCATCCATAATTTTACCATACAAAATAAATATTTGGTGGCCATTTTGGAAAATGGCCACCATATTTAACGCCTATGGTTCTAGATCTAATCAGATCCCTTTTGGGAACCTTCCTACCAAAATTGATCCAAATATATGATGTTTCTGGGTGCTTTTAATCCATTTTCCCATTTCCATGACGGCCCCCAGGGCCCAAATCTTGAGCGCCTACGGTCCCAAATTTGATCAGAACCCCTTTGTGAGTCATCATACCAAATTTGACGCTTTTATCGCAAAGTGATCGATTCGCATGAAAATCTGCATCTATCGACCGGACTATTCTAGAAAAGTTACAGTTAACCAACCGACAAGATAACAGTACTAAATCTCTTCTAAATCACTTCAAAACTTACCAGAAGACTATTGTTACTGCAATAACTTCACTGATCTTGTAGTTTTAAAACTTTTTACACCAAGTACCAGATCTAAACCCACATTATATCAGGTATAACTCATTTATTTATTAACTAATAATATTTGACTAAACAATGCAGGTCTGAAATGAGACTAAAGCATCAGTAGGGGTGGGTATTGCCAACAACCTTGTGATACGATACGATTCGCGATACAGGGGTCTCGATACGATACGATTCGCGATACAGGGGTATGCCGATACATGGTCTTCAAGGCGATACGTATCCCAATATTTTACATTACGTAACCTATAATTTAAAAAAAGACAGATGTTTACTCAAATGTTATTTTTATTTTGGTGTAGCGCATCAGTTACAATGTAACAGAAGAAGGCTGTAAGGCAGAAACTGCCCTTGATTAACCTGTTAACACCCGCACTCGGCACAAGTGTTCAAATATGTACCAGATGTTCCAAACTGTAATAAGATGTAATGTATAATAAATAAACCATCTTCTGAAATTTAGGCATGTTTTCTTAAGATAAATAACTAAAACAAGCCAAAAAATTTCGCTCCATATGTCTCGTGTGCCTCCGCCTGTGAGTGTGCGTAAAAGGAGGAGAGAGAGAGTCTCCATACACAGAGCGCATGGAGCTAGCCTATCACTACAGCACCTCTGCCCCACATGGGGCCCACCGCTGAAATCGTCTTTTCATAGGCTACTCAGATCTGTCAATCATTTCCTGAAAGAACCAATGACTGAAGAGGTTTTGCCGTGGAACTGTCCCTCGGTCATGCGTAATACGCCGCTAACTGGACCACTCGTTTTGTTCCCCAAGCTGTAGCGCGGCGCCCCGTAGCCGGACCGAAGCCTGGATAGGCTTGTTTTGTAGCTAAGAGTGTGGAGAAAACAAACATACCCCACACCGCTAACAGGAGCTAAGCGTTTAGCTATGCTAAGGACCAAGAGCGAGAGTAGTAGAGAGATGCGTCGCTCATCCATTCAGACAAACTCGGACTTTCTGGATTTTTTCTCCACATGGAATTATTTTATGAAAAAAACAAGAGCTCCGCCAGCGGGGCAAAATACGCCCGTACTTTGAATTAATTAATTGTTGGTGCAGTTTGGAAGTTTGACATTCCTAGGTGAGACGGTTGTCGAGTTAGAGCGCGGACAAGAAATTGTCCACAGACAGACGGACAGACAGACGGACGGATAATCAATAGGGAAATCTGGCTCTTGCAGTAGGAGTATGAGTATGACATCATCACATTCTAGAATCTAGAATGCGTTGAGAAGAGAGTTCTCAACCCACATTCTCTCCTTCTTTGAGCTTTGACACATTAAAGCTTTGTAGTGTCTTTAAGTTCTGTTGCTACAATCTGATTGGTGGAATTCCGATTCTAGAATTCTATATACAATAATTCAAAGTACGGGCGTATTTTGCCCCGCTGGCGGAGCTCTTGTTAATGTTGTGTAATTGCCTGCCGGCGGGCGGGTGGGTGTTAAGTTTATTAATGTAAACATGGCTTAACAAGGCTGTATGCTGACATGCAGCTACCTTTGATGAAAGTAAACTTAAGATATGGCCTTAACAAGGCTGTAGTGCAGAAGGAATGCTGCCTTTGACAATACGAAATGCGCATTGCAAGCAAGGATCATTTATCAGACGCAGTTTGCTGAAGCTTGATAAATAATGTTTGTTGCATGTAAAATATCGATACTGACGCCTCCGTATCGATACGTGTATCACCAAGAGGCCCACGACGATGTATCCCCGTATCGATTTTTTGAATACACCCCTAAGCATCAGTAAGGTGTTCTAAATAATGACTAACCCAAAGAAAGACTAGAAAAATACAAACAGATTTGTCAAATAGAAAACACCTTGTGATGTCATGGTAATACAGGAAGTGCTCCACTGTGTTTTTAAACTCCATACACCGTGACTAAAACCATTATCAGTGTAACTCTAATGAAACAAAGGTAAAATGTAGCTGTTAACTTGAAAACTACTGCTTCATGACATCACAAGGTGGAACAGAGCATTTTGAGCTTTAGAAATGTAGACAGACTAATTATAAATGGTCACTAAAACATGTGTGAATGAAACAAAACACAACTCCAGGTCTGGTTTGATAGGGTAACAACATTATAACATCACTTAAAGCTCAATTTTGGATAATACACAGCAAAAAGTGGAGTGTTAATATTGACTCTCATAGAATCAATTTTAATATTTTCTCAGGGTTTAAATGAGTGCAAACTGTTCTAGAGTTAATTTACCATTTTTGGACATGTTAATTAAGTAACTCTGGACTAAAGTTCCTGTTTGACCACAAAATCAAGAGTTAAATTAACTTTTGAGAGTAAACAGATAACACTTTGTAGGGTTATCCTGATTTAGCTCAACAACACAGCAACGTTTTATTTTTACACTTTATTTTAGTTCATTTAAGATGAAATTATGTACAAAACTGGGTCAAACTGGTCTCTCGCGGGAGTTTGAAGTGGTGGGTGGGAGGTGCCAAATTAACACAAAGGGAATAGGGGAAGATGAATTAACCTCAACTCGAACCTCCATTTAACTTTCAAATAGTTAAAATACCCTCCTGTGGGCTCACCACCCGTAGAGGGGTTCATAGGGGGGTCAGGTGCTATGAGGATTGGGCAGCAAACTGCCCCCGCGACCCAGCCGGATTAAGCGGGAGAAGATGGATGGATGGATGGTTAAAATATCACTTTTTGTGTTAAAAACAACCCTGAGATATGTTACCCTGAAATTGTAACCCTCCACTTTTTGCTGTGTATAAGACCATTAAAACGAATTCAAACTGCAGAGGCAACACTACCACATTTTGAGAAACTGATCTGTGATTCAGCTGAGAGGGGAGGCTTCCTAAAAGTGAATAAAATATGTTATATAATCGCAGACTACGTTTTAGGCTCATCTCCATGACGCACCATCAGCTGACTAACTATGTGTCATTCCCCAGCATCACAATGGAAGCCAGTGCGTGCCATCAGGATAGGCACTTCGTTCTACAGGCATTATACTTGATTAAATTTTTTTTCTATGTATGTATTTATTCATGTATTTACCAAAAAACGCCACATTCTAGATTACACGACAAATTGTATGCGCCATCATCACCCTCACTCAGCATCTCCGTTTGAAGGTCACACGCTGGCGTCGTCGAAGCGCATGACTTTCTTTTGCGCATGCGTCCTAACCTCTCGACCAACTAACACACACACAAATACAAAAAAAAAAAAAACGATAGAGGCGGGGCGTCCGGGCATCCTCCTCTCCTCTGACTTTGGATGGAAACGACGTAAAATAAATAATAAAGACGCCGCCGCCGCAGCTGCAGCTACGGGGGTTACGTGCGCCAAATAGTCTCGCATCTCCAACTGGGGAGACGTCAAAACCCGGGGAAGCGTGGTGTTGCGTTTCTGGCTCTGCTGTGGCACGACAAGTAAGGAGCTTTTCGTCATTTGGGTTATTTAAGGACGTTTATTTGGGCTTGCGTACAGGTAGGGTTGGGTTGGTTGCGTTAAAATTTAACATATAACAAGGACAACGCGATACAATCCACCCTCTGCGCAATTCCTTACTTTGGCACGTCCTGTTTAGCCGATTTTGGTGACGAACTGTGCGTTAGTTTGGGAGAAAAGCGAGGTCGTGCCGGTAAGGACCATGGACAGCTGCTGTATAACGGTGAGTTTGTTTGTGTTCAGCTTCCAGCGCGGACGGGCGGAACTGAAGTGAACTGAAGCACCACCTGAGGATCTCTATTCTTTGGGAAATCGTCACGACGCAACTGTGAGCATGGAAGGAGAGGTCAGTGCGCAAATCAAATACAAAGCTACACATTTAGAATTATAATAGGTCTGATGGAAGATTGATATTGGCATTAAAGGGCAATTTGTGCTTGAATGGATGCAGATTTGACTTTTAATTTGCTTAAAAATGCATAGACTGCAGCTCTTTGCTCCTTTACTTTAAAATATACAGTTCTTTATCATGCAGGAAGTTCTTAATATGATCTTATAATGTGTGTCGGGTAGTTACTTTTAACTTTTATACTATTTTACTATGTACTTATCATAATTTGCGAGTTGGTTCCTTTAAATAATGCATAATTAAAAGGCGTGTTGCTTGAGACTGACTTTTGACACACAATGGATTCTAGAACATTGTTACCTCCTCAAAAACATATCTGGAGTTGTGTTTTGTTCCGTTTGTTTGAGTAATCTTTATTATTAGTCTGTCTACATATCCAAAGCTCAAAATGCGTGTGATGTCATGTAGTTGTAGTTTAGTTAACAGCTAATTTGACCTTTTTTTCATTACAGATCGGCAATTCTATACGTCTGAAATCATCAAAAATATTATAGGGAAGATGTTTTCAATTTAAAAGAAGAACTGAGCCTAAATATGCAGCGTTTGTGTGTTAAATGTGTGAATGAAACAAATACACAACTCCAGATACAGTTTGTTTCTGATGAGGAAGCAGCATTATTACATAGATTAGAAAATAGCGTAATGTGAGACTATAAGATGTGAAGAAAAGTATAGTATTGGTCCTATGATGAGCCAGTATTGCATCAGATAATGGGACAGCTCAGGTTAGATGTTAGATTTTGTGTATTTCAGGTTAGACAGATGTGTATGCGATGGTTTGCCTTGTACTGTATTTATTCAGCAAAGACAAAGATGCTGAGAGAGGAGTTTTACACAAATTTAGGTTGAGGTGTTCTGGGTCACATGCATCAGGAGCAGGGATACAGAAGTTGCATCGTATTGTCTATTTTCATCTAATAACCCTACGAAAGTATTGAAAATCACATACTAATTGATATGACAACTAATATCAGAACTAGATACTCATTTGAGGAGGTATCTCCGCTAAAAAAGGCACATTCACAGGACAGAAATGACCCTTTGAATAGCTTTAGAATGATTTTGAGCAAGTATAATAGTGCGTAGACTAGTATGGACCACTATGGAACCTACCTGGACCACAAATGTAACACCACATGGGATTATACAAAAAAGTACTATGATTTAATGCTGAAAATCACATTCTATTGTCTAAAGAAAGAGTGTATTTACTTTCCAGTGTGGTATCATAATCCGTATTGAGCATCTTGTCTATTCTTTGGTATTGAAATCATGACAACATCTATACTGTTTTTACTACTTTTTTTACTCTTTCTGTCAAGCAACTCTATTTTTGTTCAATATTGCGTTTTTTCATGTACAAATAAGATGCTACGGCACAGTCCGGAGCCTTTCTCGTTCATAGATTCAGCAGTTTAAGATATTGATCAAATAAATTGACCACTGGCCTATATCAGCTCTTTAAGACAACCTCTTGGCCATACATCACCTGTGTGTTATTAATAGTGTTATCAAAAGCTGTCATGTTCTTAGTAATGACGCAGTCCGAGCACAGAGGGTCAGACTGATGCTCTCACCACATCCCCCACTGGAGCCTGAGTCACGAATCACAAGTTATTACTTTAGAATTAACATCTATGACGAGTGCTTTACTGTTATTCCATTGCAAAGAGAGTGCTGTAAGGTTAAAAGCGCATTGTGTAGCTTTCCCAGTGGAGGGTCCTTCAAATGTTATTGTTTTGTCTGGAATGTTTCACAGTGTGTATCTTCACGGAGACCAAACCAGAACAAGTTCAAAGTCAGATCTGTGGAGAGGCGACCACGCTCACAGTCAGAATGTTTGTTTTTCTAGGCAGTAAAACCATAAATAAATGGAAGGTAGAACTGTTCCACACAGAGCAATGACATATCCACAGAAAATGGGGGTTGGTAATATGGCCTCTTGAAAATAAGCAATTAAAGATGATGGAAAATGAGAAGGAAACAACTATAACACAGTTAAAAGCTCTGAAAAGTCCATTTAGCAGAATAGGTCTGCTTTAATGCACCCCAATTGCGTTATCAAATTATGATCTTTACCCATTTATTAATTTTCGAACGCCTCTGCTAGGAACGGAAATTGGGGCGATAACAGTGAGCCAGGCCAACTCTAAATATTGACCAAGCTAATTGCAGTTTTAATATATTATCAACAATTTCTCATCACATTTATTTCACTTCATTTTCCATGTCAGAATTCATTATTAAAGCTGCACTATCTGATTTTTTTTTTTTTTTTTTTTAAATGTGAAGAAAGAAACTAGTTCATTGTAAACAGTTTGCAGTGGTCCAAAGTTATTCCTCAGTAACTTGCTTTTCACAACTTTTAGCGGTCATAGTTTCACCGTTAATGTAATACTAACAACGACTAGCATGCTAATAGTGTATTTATTAGGGGTGTAACGATATCCAAGTCTCACGATGCGATATTATCACGGTATGAGCATCACGGTACGATATTTATTGCGATATCGTGGGAAAGCTCATGATATGGTGGGGAGGCTCACGATATTACGATATTCTACATAATAACAAGACGGACATTCTAAAATGCTTTGACCAGTCATTTGGTACATGGTCATTAGGGATGAAACGATATCCGAGAAATTGTATTGTTACAGATGCATATTACAAACCTTTTCAGTCGTTTTTATGTTGTTACAAGTTGTATCCAAATCTCTCTGTACGATATTTTCACCATAAACATCTCACAGTACGATATTTATTTCAGTATATTGTGGAGGCTCAGAAAATGTGAATCTGCTACTTTTTCCCCTAAAAATCCCTTCACAAGACTGAATCCAAAGAATGAAGATTTCCAAGTGCTTAGAACAGTTATTTCTTCATGTACTCTGCACTAAAACAGAGCAAAGGATCATGGTCTATGTAGGGGTGTGCATTGTCATTAATTACGATTCAGTGTATCATGATGTATCCCAATGCTAAAACACAGGACGATACATTGTGACTTATCAGTAATTACGTATAATATTATGTTCTGCACCTTCATGAGACCAAATTGGATGAAATACATTTAGTTACATTTTTAAATCATCAGAACAGAAAAAACTTTGGATTTTTCATGAAGAACATGAGTTTAAAAAATCGATTTCGATGCATTTTGAATCAATATGAGAATCACACAATGAAGTATCGCGATATATCACCAAATCGAGTTTTTCTTACACCCCTAGGTCTATGTAGTTCCCTTTTTTTTAGCTATTTCTGCATCAGAACTATTCATTTAAGCAAAGAGACTTGTGATTCGATATATTGTGATGGTCCATGATATTATCGTGAGACCTTTGACAGTACAATGTCACCATACTTCGGTTATTGTTACATCCCTAGTATTTATTGATTCTAGAACAATATAACACTTTATAAGTAGATGTAGCACAGTGGACTTACTTTTACGTAACCTGACAAACTTTACTCAAATACATGGGGAAAAAATATGACACAAAGATGATGTTAAATAAGCTGAGTCATAAGAACTTTCCATACATCTCTAAATATATTTTCTATTCGCTGGTAGTTGCCCTGTTAGCAGAAGCCGTCTCTGTCTCATTCGGCTGCGGTTTGACTGAGTGGGTGGCATTTGTAAACCTGATCACAATGACTCACTATGGCCTCCCAGAGTGCTCTGCGTTGTGCGTTGTGTGTCTGCATTTGAACAGAAAATCGGCAGTGAATGTCAGGACACCAGCCTGATTTAATACTGAACTATAGGAGCAGTGCATTTACAGTATTGGCTCAGAGCTCAGAGACATTTTGTTGCAGTTGAAAGTGTATCAGTTTGGATCGAGGACAAAATGTTCTGTGGAGGGATGTTTTTTAAAAATGTGCCGCTTTGTGATATCAGTAAGTGCTCATATGGATTTACTGCTCTGAAGTTTAAAGGTCCTATATCACATTAAAATGACTCTTGTGAGCTTTAAGTCATGTAATGTTGTTTGTCAAAAACAAACCTGGAGTTGTGTTTTGTTTCATTCACACATGTTTGAGTAGGATTACGCATTAGTACGGTAATCTACATTTCCCAAGCTCAAAATGCTCTTTTCCACCTTGTGATGTCACATAGTGGTAGTTTTCAAGCTACCTTTTACCTTTTATTCAGTAGATATTGAAAATTCCAGAGCTGAAATCATCCAAATGATTCTCGTGAAAGTGTGGGGAGCTCAAAAACACAGTGGAGAAGAGAATTCATCTTAAATATGCAGGGTTTGTGTGAAAGAAACAAAACACACAAAACAACATTAAAACATAAATCAAAAATAGCATAATATGGGATCTTAAAATTGTTTAGTGTTTCTTGATATGGGAAAAGTATCTTGTTCTCTATAGGAATAGGCCTGTCACAATAACTACTATATCAATTTATTGTTCAGATTACGAAGAATAATGTGTACTTGATTTCCTAATCTGTGATCCATGTTATTTTATTGATTGTTTGTATGTTGTAACTGTAATTAATACGTCTTTTGGCCAGGACTCCCTTGAAAAACAGGTTTTGAATGTCTTTTTCTTGGTTAAATAAAGGTTAAAAAAGAAAATACATGAAAGCTGGAACTAGAATATTTTGAGCTCTTTGTTTATCATGTGTACATTTTCTTTGCAATATTGGGGGGATCTGTATTTACAAAGACCATTTTGATGTTTGGAGATGTAAACAGACTCATAATAAAACATGTGAATGAAATAAAACATAAGTCTAGGTATGTTTTTGAGGAGGTAACAATATTCAAACATGGCTCAAAGCTCACAGGAGTAAATGTGTGTTATATAGGACCTTTAATCTGTGTCATTAAGACAAAAAATATTCAAATTTCTTCCTCCACAGTGTAAACTATGCTCCAAACCACAAGATTTCTCAATTTTTTGATTAATTGCCCAGCCCTGGATACAACTTCACTTTATACACATTCACACTTTACCTATAGCCTTTAATTTGAACATATAGGGACTTTTTTATACATAAACTGCTGAGAAATTGTATTGTTACAGATGCATATTACAAACATTTTCAATACGTTTTTATGTTGTTACAAGTTGTACAACAAAATGGCTTAAATCAGAAAGAAGGAGGATATATTGTTTGTTGATCCATAGGGAAATGCACCAGTTACATCACCTCAGTTACACTAAAAACGCCAGTACAAATGAGTAATGAGGTGTAATTTTAGAAATGCAATTGTGTGTAACATTTTGAGGGGCAGACAGCGCAGACACATTGACAGGTCAGTCCGTTGGGGCAGTGTTATTTAAGTCCAGCCTTCCTCCTCTTTGGCCTCCTCTGGATCGTTTCCCTTTGTCACGGTGACTCAGGAGAAAACAGGGCATGGACTACACCTGAAACAGACCGAGGGGTGGACTTTGTAAACATTTTTGTTGTTTGTGTAGACATTTTAGCACTATGCCATTTTAAAATACACATTAGGGCAGTTGCGCTCAAATTTTTCATGTGTACCACCAAAGAAATTATTTGTATTTCCAAGTACGACCAGATCTAAACCAGGTCTATAACAGGACTATTCTAGGTCAAATCCAGGCCTGAACCAAGTCTAAAAGTGAACTACATCATTCCCACTGTATAATTCTAAACAAGAAATTATCCAAAACAGGAAAAGTAAGTGGATTTATTGCTAGATTTTTGTCAAATTTGTCAAAATAGTTGCATTATATTAGCTTAAATTTTACATTTCAGGAAACAAGAGGGGTAACGATATCCAAGTCTCACGATACGATATCGTCATGGTATGAACCTCACAATACGATATTTATTGCGATATCGTGGGAAAACTCACGATATGGTGGAGAGGCTCACGATATTATAATATTAAACATAATAACAACAGTGACATTGTAAAATGCTTTGACCAGTCATTTGGTACAACATTTATTGTCATTAGGGATGAAACGATATCCAAATCTCTCCGATATCCAAAAGATTTCAAATTGCTTAGAACAGTTATTTCTTCATGTAGTCTGCACTGAAACGGAGCAAAGGATCATGGTCTGTATAGTTCTCTCTGTTTTTTTTTAGCTATTTCTGCATCAGAACTATTCATTTAAGCAAAGAGACTTCGATATATTGTGATGGTCCACGATATTATTGTGAGACCTTTGACGATACGATATCACCATATTTTGGTTATTGTTACATCCCTACAGGAAACTGTTAATGTTCAGTTGTTTATATTTAATAAGGTTTTTTCTGATTCTTTCTGTATCTTTTTCGCAGTTATAATTACTTTGTGGTTATCCAATTCAGTCATTATAAGTGAACCTCTATGTATTATAGTATTCACTAATTTCCAGGCTGCAGTAGAAGTATTTTTCCTCAAATCAATACAGCATGGTGCCAAGAAAACCCATAACAAAATACAGTGTAATTTCAATATCTCTATAGTCATGTTCAAAGACCTCCCATTTTGGGTAACTGAAAGAAATGGTAAGTACATCTGTTATAATGACAGGATTAGAAGTACAATATATTACAAAAATATAAAAATACATATATCAGCTGCAAAAAATAAATAGCAGAATGAAATACTTTAGTAGTTAGGATACATAGAATGAGATCCACAGAAATTCAGAAAAGATTAACAGAAAAAGAACAAAATCTCACCCTAGTACTAGTATAAAGAAAGAGTTTCCGATAAATATTCACTCCAAAAATACTTGTTCCAGCTTCCATATATTGAACGATAAGTCAATATAGTAATTATCGAGACAGGCCTGGTTTGAAGTACATTAACAGAGAAGCTATGGGGTAGAACGTTCTCGTAGAAAGTGCTTACCACCTCCAGTATGAGAATATTTGAGTGTGCGTTGGGTTCTGGTGTGATCCCAGGGCAGGGCTCATGTGCGCTCGGCTCATGTCAACACTGATCACAACAGCACACACAATATGTCCCGTCACACTCTGTTTGTGTTGTTTACGCACTCACGCACTTACGAACTCACTGCTCATGAACAATCAGGCTTTTAATTATATATACACCTCTGATACTGCAGTTTACATTTACACAACAAACACTACTAGAACTACTGTTATACTTCTCATACTAATTCTTTTTTGTGATATTGGTACTACTAATGTTACTACTGTTACTCCTATTACTAGCCTACTATTGCTATTACTATTACTACTAGTCTACTACTATGACTTCTACTAGTCTACTGCAACTCCTTATACTATAACTGTTACTACTACTATTACTACTTATCTACTACTGCTACTATAGTTATTACTACTATTAATCGACCACTACTAATACCACTACTTTTACTACTGGTCTACTACTAATATTTTTACTAGTATACTACTACTACTACCCTACTGCAACTCCTTATAACTGTTACTACTATTACTACTAGTCTACTACTACTATTACTACTAGTCTACTACTACTACAACTATTAATCTACTGCTACCACATTGCTATACTAGTCTACTACTACTACTACTACTACTGCTACTAATCTACTACTACTACTACTACATTACTTCTACTATTACTACTAGCCTACTACTACTATTAATCTACCACTGCTACTACTACTACTACTACTATTACTACTAGTCTACTACTACTACTATTAATCTATTAGTATTACTGTTACTACTAGTATACTACTACTAGCCTACTGACACTCCTTATAACTGTTACTACTACTATTACTTCTTTCTGACTTCTACTATTTATCTACTACTGTTATTACTATTAGTACTAATATTACTACTAGTCTGCTACATCTAGTAGCCTACTGCGACTTCTCATACTAAAACTACAAATGTTTTGATTTTGGCTACTACTACCATTATTGCTACTTCCAACTACTTATAGAGACACACTACTATTCCAACATTTTACCACTCATAATATATTTCTTTCTTTCATTTACTTATAAGTTGAGCGCATTAGAAGTGGAGCTGTCCCTGTTTGCTCTGGTGAAACTCCTCTCTTGGTTACGTAACACAAACTACATGATGGGAGGCATATGGCTGCTGGTTGCATAATAATAAAACAGTGATGGACAGCACTTCCTGAACAGATGCTGCGTCACTATGGCAACGCCGTGACAATGGGTGATTGCTGCTTCCACTCATGCAACAAGTCAACACAACAGCAGGCAGCGGGTCATAGGTCAACATGGTAAAGGTCAAACTAGACTACCGAATGTGTAATTATTCATGGGTTTCAGTTTACTGCTTTTTCTGCCCCATTTTGAGGACTTTTGACCAAACAGAAGATATGTTTGACCAAATTGTTTATCACTATGGCAACAGAGAGAAACCGATATACAAAATGTCAGTTCAATATTTGCAGTTTTTAATGCAGCTATCGGCCGTGAATCTCCACCACAGGACCATTTTTAGTTTGGATTAACCTGCGGCCTAAATATGCATAACAAAAGAAATGTGTAAAACTGCTTGAACATTTCAGTCCAAAATGTCACCTCAGTTTGGGCAAAATCATCCCTGCATATCGGCCATGGATTGGAGGGACTGTGAGTATGGTACAGAAGGGGGAGGGTGAATATAGAAAGATACGGAAAAGGTTAGAGCTGCCTGGAAACACGATGGATGGATGTTTAGCTAGACTTCTGCACCATATTGTCTCATCGCACTTATTTAACTTAAAGGTCCAGTAGGCTATTACACAACACAGATTTTTCTGAGCTTTAAGCCATGTTTCGTGATCAAAAACATACCTGGAGTTGTGTTTTGTTCCATTCACACATGTCTGAGTAACTTTATTTTTAGTCTGTTTACATCTTTAGAGCTCAAAATGATCTGTTTCACCTTGTGATGTCATGAAGCACACTGCAACTAGCTCTGATCTGGCCAAGATTTTAAAACTGATATCAGGTTATTCATCTTGTTTTCAGATTTATGATCTACTTACTCATTCTGCTTCAGACTGCTTCATTCTAGTTCAGAGGTCATTTATTTTAAGAGAACTTGTCAAGTACAGTCAGTAGAGATCTGCAATTCCAGAGCTGAAATCATCCAAATGATTCTAACACCAGAAAAAAACAATATCTAGGTAAGTAAAAATGACTTAAATTAAGAACATTTTACTTTAAATGAGTAGATTCAACTTGACAAGTAACATTAGCTACCAATGGAACAAGTATATTTTTTCTTAATTCAAACATTCAGTTGTGTTTCTTAAGTGTAAAAAGTTGTTGTTTTTCTTATTTTAAGTGTAGCAAGATGTATTTTCATATTTTAAGTACAAAAAGTCTTGTTCCGCAGGCAGATCATTTTATTTGTCAAGTGAAATTTACTCAAATTGTGGTAAAACTTTCTTAATTCAAGTCATCTTAATTTGGCTAGATTTTGGTTTTTGCTGTGTAGTGAAGGTGTATGGAGTTTAAAAACACAGTGGAGCACTACCGAGTATTACCATATGACATCACAAGGTGGAACAGAGTGTTTTCTGTTTATGTTTTTGACAAAGAAACATTAGAACATAGATAAAATGGGCTCTTTAAATATTTACTTTTTACCATGTTGCTTTTATTCTTATGTCCTTGTTCATTCTTGTATGTATCGAGGTTGTTGTTTTTTTTTACCACTGACTGCGAAACAGTTGCCTCTCAGGTACCCAATAAAGCACTGAAGTTAAAGTAGTGAAAGAGGGCATTTATTTAGTCACTCATAACAGCATTAACTAGACCAAATAGTTCAGTCTCTGGGAGTTGGAACCTCCTGTGTAATCTTCTACATCGCTTCTTTTCTCTGCTATTTTCTCATTAGAAGGGTCCATTCACCCATTCCCCAAAGCGCCCTCCTCCTTCTCCTCCTCCTCTTCCTCTGTCTCCCTCTTTCTATCTCTATATCTCTCTGTCTCAAGTCCCCTATTCTCCATTCGTCGCACTCCTTCAGTCAGTCTCTATGGCAACAGCCCGAAGGTAACGGACTTTTGTTGACACAGGATGAAGGCACGCTCCTGTCTGCACGTACACATACAGCTCGCCGTTAGCGTGGGGCAATAAAGCTGCTGCTGTAGCCGGTGCTGTGACCTACATTTGCCCATAGTCATGTTTCATGATGAAGTTAAATAACCCCACATTGCACGTACTAAATATGGACATAACTTAATTACCGGAATAAAAGTGAAGTTATATTTTTGAAGCCTTTATTTTTTTTAAATCCAGCCTAATATTTTAAATTATTTTCCAACCTTAGAGAGGGGTTTTCAAAACATGCTCAGTTCACAAAACTGAAACTAATTTTCAGTAAATATAGCATTTTTAAAACAATACAATGTGATCTAAATGTGTTTTTCTATGTTTTAGTAATTAATACCCCACATAGTATAATACTCCAAAGTGTAATACCACTTTTACCACTATGTTCACATTGCAGTTATATTTCAAATGTCTATGTTACCTTACTAAGAGATATTATTGTGTTCCCTGTTTTAAGGTTTATAAATTATTACTGTAGCTACTGCTGTTACAAATATTTCAAATATGAATTATTTCTACTGATGCAATAATCTTATCTTACAATCTATTGTTGAGTACTCATTAAATTAATGTAACTACTTCCTTTGACGCATAAATAGTACAAAAAAGTACAAAAATAGTACAAAACAATGTAGTAGAAAGGCCAATATTTGCCCTTTTTTGGCCATAACTCTCTAGAGGAGGAGACCCAACCAACAGACAAAATGTGAATGAAAATTCCATGCATAAAGCTTTGTTTGAAAACGTCAGTCCAAAGAGAGTACTGCAAACATGTGACCACAGTTTGTAGTAACAGAAGGTTGTAGAAGAGTTTGTACTACATTAAAATTTGATCATTTAGATTAGATTGTAAATACTTTATTATCGTGAAGAAACTTCAATTCAGGCAGCACAATATATATATACACAATAATGACACAATAACATTAGCATCAATTCAATTATAGTGAAGCGTTATATAGGCGTAGATATATCATTTGAGGGAAAATACCTAAATAGACTAAATATTGATCCAAATTTATCGGCAGAGCTTGTTTGCCATCGGTTTCTCTGGATTCTAAACAATCGGTATGGGCATCGGCCATGAAAAAACGCACATTGTCGATCTCGACAGTATAGTTAGTAGCATTACACATTGTGAGTGAAAACACGTGTCCATCTGCACGTAGCATTTCATGGTGCATGACACAATAAGCCGTCCACACAGTGACCTACATGTGGCCCAGCCTACATGACTCACTAATACAATCTAAAACAGCCAATCAGGTGAGAGCAGGAATTAGAATCCACGCATCGAGCGCTTTGACCGTTAAAGGAATTTAAATTGATGTTGCACTACACAGCGTAGTGTCGGCGCGTGAGGATGAAGAAAGGATCAATATGTGGAGCAAATGATCAGGCAGGATTAACACGAGAGGACAGGACCACCCCAGGGACACGAGAGGGGGATGTATGTGGAGAGGTTTCAGTCACTTACTATTGCTAGGGTATTCATTATAACTTTTATTGCAAAAAGTCGTGCTTTGGTCCTTGTTTTAAGATGAAGAAGATGCACTGCCAGTATTTTGTAGTTTGAAAAGAAGACAGGAGCATCAGTCAGTTTATGTTATCTCAGTGGTCAAAACTCCAAAATGAAATGCTTTATAAGTAAATGAATTAAAAATTGAATTGATTGGTTTATAAAAAGTATATATCTGTTAAACATAGATTATTTAAATTGCTATAGTTAATTTGAAGAATTCATGGGGCTTTCATTAAATTGTGTTTGAACCTCCCAGTGCTGCTACAGGAGGTCAGTATATCAGATTAACAGCAGAGATGTCATTAATATTGTATGTGGCTTAATGCGCAGCCACGTCACCTTCCCATTTTCACAGTGTTTTTTTTTTTTTTATTCTGTCAATAACAGACACTCACACCCACACACCCACACTGCTTTTAGGCTTTAATGAATAGCTCATTGTCTGTTACTGACAAACAGCTGTTTTACTGCAGATTCTTTCAGACCTGGTCAGGACTTCTATTCACATGTATGAGGATGGCCTGTACAGCAGCTGGAGTACTACAGGCTTAAACTCATGTAAACGCAAGACTTCCATTGTGTTCTTTTTACAATGAAATGCTAATGGTTCAAACAAAAGTCCTGCTGTTCCTTCCCAAACACTGCTAATTAGCTCATTGATTATGTAAATCACCCTCTGACTATCAAATTCTCAGTGGGGAGTAATTCAATACTTCAATACTTTGGTGCAAGTAATTCTTGTAGTAGCCTATATGTAGGGACAATTGAGTTTGAAAATATTTAATGAAACACATTGAATACCATAGATCAGTGATACTCACCATTTTTTTCACAAGAGCCACATTGGGAGAGCAAAATCAAGGAGAGCCACTTATACCCTATTTATTTGATTTTCTTAATCTTTTGTTGGGAGAATTAATGATTGATTATTAATTAATCATGAACATTTTTATGTTAAAATTGTCATCATTATTATTACTATTACTAATAAACTCAACTTTACAACAAATAAATCATAATCACTATAGAGCCACATCAGCCCGTGTGAGATTAGAATGTGTTTAATGCAGCTTTGGCACATTTGTTTGCACAATTGTTTACGTCTTGCAGAAACGAAACTCAAAACCACATGGCTCATTTGCATAAACTGTAAATGCTGGAAAAAAGTTCTTTCTTTGTGCGCGAATGTCGTCAGCTTCTGTCGGACTAAAGGACACGACTCAGTGGATTTTCTGTGTTCTTTCTGTGACAGAGGATGTTCTGCTGATGGTGAGTCTATTCTGTGCGTATGCCACATTGTAGATGGTTCATGTTTTCAGAGATCATCGTGCAGGTAAACGCACTCTGAGGGATATAGTGAACTCCAAGGAGCCAGAGTTGAGATGTGGGACTGTGAGGCCACAGCTCCAGTGTTTGTGCTGTGAGACGCAGCCTCGTCTACTTACACTGCGCACAGCAACCTACATTCATTTGGTCAATTAATAATAAATGTGATCGATGAAATTCATCTAAACAATCGCTTAGTCGACTAATCCTGCCCATCCCTAATACTTAGTGTAATGCAGATGTTTGTATTGCAATCTTCACTATATGTTTATGTAGCACATTTGAAAAAACATCTGTTGGCTGTGTATTATTTTTGGTACATTCTTGTGAGCCGCCAAATAAAGCCGCACAATGAGTATCACTACCATAGATGTTTATAAAAATGGACATAGTTAACCTACTAACCATGGTGTTCTAAATAGGAAGTGAACATGGGGGCACTTCCGGCTCCATCGACTCCATTTACTTTGTATTGAGAGACTGTCGCTACACTCTCCATTTAGTAGCTTCTCATCTAAAATATATGATTTGTAAAATATTTCAATTTCAATATAGTTTAGTTCATTTTTGCTTGAACATAATTGTTTGTATCACCATATATTCTCCAGTGCTGTTTTTTCTAATCCTCCTTCACTGTATCTCTCCTTATTTCACATTCCCCTTTGTTTCTTCATCAAAAAGAGCTTAAATCCTCGTCCGTTTGCACAGACCACAGACACAGAGGACAGAGGCTTTTAAACATATTTATCTGCTCTGTCACCGTGTCCAGGTGAGACGTAAACAACAGGAGACAGCGGTGGGACTCAGACTAAACACATTAGAATCCCATTAGAGCTGCAGAGACAGGAGTGGTCATTGTGAGGAGGAGGAGAAGCGGGTACAGGATAAAGGATTTGTCAATTAGCGGTTTTCAATTGCAAAATATAAATAGATGAACAAAATACTGATGAGAATGGAAAGGAAATGACAGAATTTCATGTTAGAAGCAGTGCAATTCAGTTACGGTTAGATGACTGGCCCAGAGTATCTTATAAGTGGAAGATGCATTTGTAATCATGTGTAGGCTAGTTAGGTCCCATAGAATACAATGGAAATTAGAACGCATTAAAATATACAGGACATTATGACACTGACATGCTGTTGTTGTGAGTGTGCTCCTCTCTCTTCCTTTAAAGAATCAGAAGTTGTTTTGCCATTTTCATGAAACAAAATTCATAGACAAGAATATGCTTCAGCTCTAAGGTGCAACATAAAACTATGAATAATAACAGAAAATATGAAGATATAAAATATAGTCAAATCAAGGCATGCATAAAATAAGGTATGACAAAGAAACCTAAAAAAAAATCAACTTTGACTAAATATAAATACAAAAAATATGGAGTATGAACAAGCAACAAGCAAGTGCAAAACAAACAATAAAACAAACAATGAACAGTGATTTAAGTCATGTTGTTACCTCCTCAAAAACATGCCTGGAGTTGTTCATCCATCCATTTTCTTCCGCTTATCCGGTGCTGGGTCGCGGGGACAGCAGTCTAAGCAGGGACTCCCAGGCGTCCACCACCCGAGACACTTCCTCCAGCTCAGGACAATAGCACTCACAACTCTCCCAGTAAAACCTTACCAGACTCTTAAAATGTGAAAGAACATAATAATAATAATAATGCATCAGTTTTATATAGCGCTTTTCAGGACACTCAAAGACGCTTTACAGAGCATTATTCATTCACTCTAGACCCGGTGGTGGTAAACTACTATTGTAGCCACAGCTGCCCTGGGGCAGACTGACGGAAGCAAAGCTGTCAATCTGTGCCATCGGCCCCTCCAACCACCACCACCATTCACGCACACACCACTTTCATACTAGGCAATGTGGGTGATGTGCCTTTCCTAAGGACATTACGACAGTTTTTGCCACTGGCGTCCCACTGTGGCACCTGGAATTCCCACTGGTCTCCCATCCAAGTACTAACCAGGCCCGGCCCTGCTGAGTTTCTGAGATCTGACGGGATCAGGCTTTGACGAGCCGGTATGGCCAATACCGTACATATTTACTGTGCATGTTTACGTAACATATAACTTAAACATGCTACATCACCTTTTTAAGTGCTGGATATCATAATTTACAAAGGCATTCTCGGGGGCTGGTGCAAAGAGATCTGGGCGACTGTCAAAGGAAGGGGCTTCGACAACCGGATCGCCAGACATGGAGATACCTGGAGTTGTGTTTTGTTTCATTCAGACATGCCTGGATAATCGTTTATTATCAGTCAGAGATTTGATGAGAGACTGGCAATTCCAAGGTTGAAATCATCTAAATGATTCTAGTGAATGTGCATGGAGTTTAAAAACACAGTGGAGCACTTCACTTCAAAGCTCGAACAACACTCAAGGTGCTTCACATTAAAATCAACATAATATAAAAATGGGCAAAACATTAAACAATGAAATGAAACTGAATGAAACAAAACACAAATCTAGATATGTTTGTGATGAGGAAACAACATTATACAGGGTGTCCCAGAAAAGTGTACATAATTTTAAAAGCAGTTACCTTGAAAACTACTAAGTCTAGCTCAATGATCATGTTGATGTTGGTCTACCAGATCCTTTAGCCCTGCATAAGCACCTTCCTCTTTCAATTTTTGCTACCAAGTCCAAATATGTTTGTCTGTTTGTGAAGTTTCTCCAAATTTTGCATTGAAGGCTACACAGTCTTGTGTGAGAGCAGATTCCAAGATGCAAAATGACTTCTGTTTGGGAGTGAAAACAGAACAAAAATAAAACACTAAAAATACGTTGATCTGTTTCTATACATTCTATGAAAATTTGAGGTTATTTCAACAAATATTACCAAAATTATTAGCCTGCGAAATTATTTCAAATGTTTTGGGACACCCTGTATATGTTAGATAGAAAGAGCAGAAAACAGTGTAATATGGGCCCTTTAAAGTAACTAGTGTTAAAAATGTTAATTTGGTTATAACGTCCAAATCTTACTTCACATTCATGCTTCTGTTTGATCATATAATACTAGTATAATTTAGTTTTCTGAGTCCCCTTTTTCCCTTTTTCTCTATATACTTTGTGCCTTCCCTGGGGACAAAGTTTCAGTATCACATTCAAATCCTTCTCTCATCTCTCACTTCCTGCCCCACATCCATCTTTCATATCATTCTTTCACTCTGTATTAGACTCATTCTGCCGTTTCCGGCGTTCTGATTGGTCCAGAACCGTACCATTGTATTTCTATAGAGCGTGTGTGTGTGTTTGTGTGTGTGTGTGTTGGTAGAATGAAGGGCAGTGGGTCACCTGATGCCCATCTCGAATAGCATCACAAGGCTGAGCTGAGTCAGGCCTCGTGACATGTGCTGAACCCAAAACAGTGTCCTGGGACGACCTTGGCACATTCACAGAGCAGAGAGAAGGAGATTTAACATTCAGAATGGCACTAATGAGAGATCGTGTGCGCTCTCGTGTGTGATCGTGTGCGCTCTTTTAATCCTATAAGCCTGCACCTGCATTCATTTGGAGACTTTAGACTCGACCCAAATGTCAAAAATGCTTCACTTTTTTTTAAATTACATTACATTTGTGTTTTTTCTTGATATATTATGTAAAAAAAATATAATTCCTGCCCTCATAGTCCCCCATAAAACAACCTGAACTTGCACTGCCATATGAATAATAAAATAACTATGCTATAATTACAAAAAATCCAGTTTATATCCATTTAAATTTAACATATGTCACTGTACAACTATTTTCATAAAGCTAAACAATACATTCTGTACCCAAACTTTACCTTTGCCAAAATTCAATTCAATTTCAATTTTTGTAGCGCCCAAAATCGCAACAACAGTTGCCTCAAAATAAGAAAATGGTTCATGCCATGGACTCTAGTTTAAAGGTGCACTGTACAACTTTTTTGGTGGATGGTCTGCTACCCACACTGGAAAAAAAACAATATCTAGGTAAGTTAAAATGACTTAAATTAAGAACATTTTACTTTATTTGAGTAGATTCATATTGACAAGTGAAAGTTTTTTCTTAATTTAAGCAACATTAGATTTTTATTTCTTATTTTAAGTGCAAAAAGTTGTTGTTTTTATTTTAAGTATTTTTCTTAAAAAGTCTTATTCCACTGGCAGATTATTTTTCTTGTCAAGTGAAATTTACTCATAAAATGGTAAAACTTTCTTAATCCAAGTCATTTTAGCTTGACTAGATTTTGTTTTTTGCAGTGTACATCTCGTCTCTTCTCTCTTTTATTGCTTTGATTGGAATGTTCCATAGTGTGACTTTAAACACATCCATCCAGAATTTATTTATTACTGGTGTTCCTATTGCTCAAAAATACAGGGTGTCCCAAAAGTTTAACAATTTAAAAGCATTTATCTTGAAAACTACTAAGTCTAGCTCAGTGAAATGGAACCGTTTAGGTGTTGAACATTATAAGTTTATTATAGGACTTTATTTGCCAGTTGAAGTTTTTCCTAATGTTGCATTGGAGCTGCACAGTCTTAGGTGACTGTGTGCGAGCAGATTCTAAAACGCAAAATGACTTTTCTTTGGGAGTGAACAGCTCAACCTGAAAACAACAAAAATAAAACATTCAATATAAAATCTTGATCTGTTTCTTTATATTCTGTGAAAATTTGAGGTTATTTTAACAAGAACTGCCAAAAAAAAATAAAATTGCCTGCAAAATTAATTACATTTATTATTTAAATTATTTTTTTGGGAAACCCTGTACAATGATTCCTTCTGTGAATAGGGGTGACTCTCCACAGATCTGAATTGTAATGTAGTGCTATAACCTGCTTGTCCCCCTCATGATAGGTTAACTCTTTATTGTGGAACAGTCTAGACAAAGCAATAACATTTCCATGGAGACGAGCAGGTGTCGGACACTAGAAATGTTACGCAGTTCAGTTGAGGAGGTAACATTTACATTTATTTGAACTTTTGAACACATTTCCTTTTACACATACTTTTACTCCTACTTAAGTATTATTTTGTTTGAAGTAACAGTACTCATATTTAAGTAGAAGTTGTGGTTACTCCTCCCACTATGAGTAAATCTATAGTTTTGGAAATACTAGAATCTGCAGTTATATTAAAACATAAGACAGATTTTTATACACATTTTAGATCCGAACTATTACTTCGTACTCAAGTAGTAGTTTCTCCATCTCCCACTTCAGTAATTATTTAGAGGACTTGTGTTTTCCATTTATTTTAAACCATTTTAAGATGTTTGTACTTGATTTAACAGTGGGGATACTCTTTCCATCTCTGCTCCTTTATAATCGCAATCTCAAAACCATAATCACCCTGTTCCCCTCCACTCCCTCATGCCACATCTGTTTGTGAGCCCATAGCGTGTTTCCTTGGGGTAGATTTCATTACAGAGATTCATGTATTTGATTACCTGAGCAGCAGCAGCACCTCTGGGACTTTCAGCCATTTGAAAGATCTGGTTTAGACTCAAACTCAATCCAGTGTTGAGGGATGGGCTCTGTACAGCACTGTGCCCAAAGCGAACGGGGGAAATAAAGAGAGAGAGAGGTTTTCTTTCATAAAGCAGCAGATATCTTCATGTGTTATTGATGTCCACTCTCTCTGTGTCACTGACCTGCCCCTCAGGTTGATCACGAATCCATAAAGTCATTTCAGACCGCATTATGAGACTGGACTCTTGGTTATATCTGTGTGGCATTTGGGAAAGTGCACTAAATGTCCCCAAAAAGGCCAGTTTAAAGAGGGGCTACACAGCAAAAAAGGCCTATCAAAAATAAGAAAAAAAAAAACAATTTTGAGGCAAAAATGCACTATTTTAAGGGGTTGTTTACACAAGAACGTTTAGACAGTGACGGCGTTTTTGGGGGCCAATAACGCAAAAATCTGAAACCACCCTCCAGAGTGGAAAAGTTAAAAACGCTCCGCTGTAGCGTTTCCGTGTAAACTGCCCAAGACGTAAAACTCTGGTCAGATCTGCTCACGTCGCGTACGCGTTTACGTCACATAGATGCGGCAGTACAGGGAAACAAACATGGCGGATTTGTGTGATACCCATAAGTCGGATCTTCAAGTTGCTCTGGCAGCTGTAATAAATATACAAGAGGCATTCCAACAAATGCATAGTGTGTATACATGCTATTACTCAACAGAGAAGGATGTTGAACCACCTCCGTGAAATTCTGGACACACCAGTTCGTCCCAGGCGAATGTATCACAGCGCCACCTAGCCGCCTGGCATGCATACCCAATTGAATTCCACACACTTTTGCGTCACCGTATGCACGCAGATTTCCTCCCAAAAACGCTCGTCTAAACGCGGAATAAAAAGTGAAGACGCGACGCCACTGTTGCGTCTTCTGTTCAGACTATCATCGTGTAAACGTAGCCTAAGTGAAATTATCTGCCAGTGCAGTAAGAAATTTTCACTTACCAAGTTTTCTTAAAACAAGACGAAATACGAATCTTGTTCTAAGCAGAAAACACTAGTTTCAAGTATTTATGGCAAGATTTTTCATCTTATTGGTTTGAGAAGGAAATTAAAGAGGCTTAACCTGTCTTGATTTAATATAAAAAGTGCTTAGAATAAGTTGTAATATCTAGTTAAGATATATCAGGATGAATATCTTATTAAGTAAAAAAAATCTTAAAATTGATCTTTTAAGATGAATCTGCTTAATTCAAGTCAATTTAACTATGTTAGAAATGTGTTTTTCAGTGTATTATGCAAAATAGTCTTTTTGTAGCTTTTTAGCATGTTATAATGTTGTTTCCTGAAAAACATGCCTGAAGATTTTGGTGATTCTGTCTAATGCTCCGTCTATAAGCCTATGTTATCCACACTTCAATATGACAATTTTCATAAATATATAAAAGCACAACGCAAAACTGTACTCTAAAGTAGTGCAGTAGGTCTTTAGCAGGATTTATTGTGTTGTGGTAGGTGACTATAAAGTGGAGTTATTTGTCTTTTTTTATGTCTGCTCAGCATTTTGGAAACTGCTCTGTTTGGAAAATGTGCTATAGAAATAAAGTGGATTTGGATTTAGCATTGTTGTTTTTCTGCACATTGCTAAGCTTTGTCTGCTGTTTTTCTCTTCTTCTTTTTTTTTAAAATCTCAACATACAACACTAAGTACAATAGGGAACAATACAATACAAATGCGTACAGTCCCACAGCAGACAAGGTTTTTAGTGTGAGGTTCCAGTGTCAATAAATATAAATTACTAATTGTGTATTGTGTAGATTCTAACAGTATATTGGAGGGATTAACTCAACATTAGGAATAACAACAACTATGGAAATAATAAGAGTACATTACTGGGGAAAAAAACAATCTCTAGGTAAGTTAAAAGGACTTAAATTAAGAACATTTGACTTTATTTGAGCAGATTCAACTTGACAAGTGAAATGATCTGCCAGTGGAATAAGTGTGTTTTTCTTAATTCAAGCAACATTCGATTTTGTTTCTTATTTTAAGTGCAAAAAGTTGGTGTTTTTATACGCCCGTTGTGTAAGAGGGGACGTATTATGGTATGGCGCTGTCCGTCCGTCCGTCCGTTCCTCTGTCCGTGTGTCCGTCTGTGGACACTTCAAAGCTTTGAAGTCTTTGAAGCATTGTCTTCATGAAAGATCTGAACTCTCTTCTCAAATGTTCTGCTGCTGAAAGCGAGAACAACCCACATTCTCTGCTTCTTTGAGCTTTGACACATTAAAGCTTTGTAGTGTCTTTAAGTTCTGTTGCTACAATCTGATTGGTGGAATTCCGATTCTAGAATTCTATATACAATAATTCGAAGTACGGGCGTATTTTGCCCCGCTGGCGGAGCTCTTGTTTCTTATGTTAAGTGTACCCAGATGTATTTTTATATTTTAAGTGCAAAAAGTCTTATTCCACTGGCAGATCGTTTGACTTGTCAGCACAAATTATGGTAAAATTTTCTTAATTCAAGTTGTTTTAACTTGACTAAATTTTGTTTTTTGCGGTATTTAATAGTCTTCTTCAAGTGGGAAGAGGAACCTTATGTTTGTTTGCTTTGGCTGGTTTAAATGTGCCCTATAAATACATTTGATTGGAGCCTTGATTTGGCCTAATTGAGTTGTAGTTGTTATAGAGTGGGACAGATTTCTTATTATAATCTTATTGCTCTGGGAGAGGTTTAAACTATGCAGTAATTGGGGTTGTTCTTTGCAACTGTCAACTACATTACGAGTTTCAAAACATTTTCTTATACTAAATGTCTAACTGCTATATTCTTCTTTTGTTTGGTTGTTTTTGTGTGTGCAGCAGAAGCAGGTGACAGGGTACCTCCTGTTTTCTCTGGCCACGGCGGTCATCGGCTCTCTGCAGTTTGGATACAACACTGGAGTCATCAATGCTCCAGAGCAGGTCGGCTCAGACACAAATCCTTATTTCATTTTGATTAGAATTTTACATACGGGAGCAAAAAAATATTCTTAATCCTATATGAAATGTAAATGCTTGAATGTTCTGTTTCCTGCCGATTTGAGGAACAGTGAAGAACTTTGGTCGTACCAGCTGTTCTCCTCTGGATAGAAACGTCATCTTGGGCTTAAATTGAAGCTTATAAATTTGGGGAGATTTTATGGTCATTTAAAGCACTGATACATGTACAAAAATGCTTGAAAATGATCACGTTTGATGATAATTTGTCAGACAAACTTTTTTTTTTGTCTTTTGGGGCATGTTGAGGGTGATATTTGAGAGCAAAAATCCAGCAAGCCCCAGAATATTTTTCTACTAGTTTCCCCCATGTGTCAGGATACACCATGTAAAATTTTAGGGTTATTTGACCATTTATGCAGTTTCAGCACCTTAATATTTACAATTACATAATCCTGATAATAGCTTCTCCTAAATAGGGTGTTTTTTGGGCACTGAGACCAAATGGGGCCGAGTTGCGGTTGGTCCTTATCAACGTGTGATGGGCCAAGATAAAGATAACCGGAAATAATAGTGAAAAAAGGTAGCAAAAACCATCCTGAACAGTGGACCTGGCTCCCAGCCTACGAAGGATTCATGCTATTTTAGTTAGTCAATAGGTTTAGTCAATCAGAAAGTATATTTTAGTTTTAACTATGATAAATTGTATTGCGTTGCTTCATGGGCCAAGTTCCTGAGAGTTTTTTTCTGGTCTGGTTTGGGCCCTGGGATTAGGAAGAGGAACTTGGACCAGTGTTTTTAGATTATTTGTATTACTTTGGCATGTTCCATATATGTACTCTCCCAGACCTTAACCATATTAATCACCATTGTCCCCGCCTGTTTCTCCCTGTGTAGAAGCTGCGTTCGTTCTTCAACTCGACGTGGATGGAGCGATACAGCGAGCCCATCAGTCCGGGCATGTGCACCATCGTGTGGAGTGTGTCTGTGGCCATCTTCAGCGTGGGCGGCATGGTGGGCTCTTTCAGCGTGGGGGTCATGGCTAATCGCTTTGGGAGGTACTGATCTGCTCAACAGTACTCTGAATACTCTGTGTTTCCTGTTTGGTTTTTCTGCTCCCATGTCTGCTTCACTCTAATGGATGTTATAAAGCTGTGGTCCTCATTTACAGGCCGCACAAAGTCATTAATGATCCCAGACATTTTTGTCGCATCCTTATTTACAACTGTACTCAAAAGATACTGCGATATACTACTATTGTGATGGGCTTCCGGGCAATGTATCGCAGTACTTTTTAACTACATACATCCACTATTAATGTCCTGATCTGATACTAAGGACTATGTGGACATGGCATTCTAATGCATTTTGTTATTCTCCATTATAAAAACTGAAATTTAGGCAACATTTAGGTACACTTCTTAAAGGGGAACTCCAGCACGTTTGAAGCTAAAGTCCATTACTAGAGGTGGTCTAATACTTTCAGAAGCCAAAAAACGGCACAGATCAGTGTTGCCTCGGTGGAGATCTCACTGTGGCAGTGAGTCTGTCAAGGCAACAAACTAGTGTAGTGAGGTTGGGCAAGTTCTTAACTTCCACGTAAAATGCCAATTTGCATAGAAGAGGATTAATACCAGTTTCTAACCCATCTTATAACATAGCCACGAGTCTAACCAACAAAACGCTGTGGCTCACTCATTAGTGTCTGGCAACGTTATAAAACAACTTTCTAAGCAGCCTTAGCCTTTCCGATTTAATTTCCCACTGCGCATGTGAAAGCCCAAAAGACTCAACTGTCGACTCCAGTGGCAACAAGTGGCTCGAGCTGCCAGAAGCAACAATTGAGGATCGACTACTGACAGTGAAGAAGAATAGAAACTGAAAGTTGTTGAAAGAAAATGGTTTAGGAATGTATTTTTTTAGCGTTTTTCAAAAAATATATATAATTCACTCGTAAATAAATGGGATTAGAAATGACATCGGCGATCGAGTCTTTTGGGATTTGGCATGTGCAGTGGGAAATCAGCAGGGTAAGGCTAAGGCTGATTATAAAGTTGTTTTATAATGTTTCCAGACACTAATGAGTGAACCAGGCAGAGCGTTTTGTTTGTTAGACTCGTGGCTGTTGTAAGATGGGTTAAAGTGGTGTTAAGCTTCTTCAGTGTGAAGCAAATTGTCATTTTAAGTGGAAGCTAAGAACTTGCCCCATCACTACACTAGTTTATTGCCTTGACAGACTCACTGCCACAGCGAGATCTCCGCCGAGGCAACTCTGTGCCGTTTTTTGGCTTCTAACAGTATTCAACCACCTTTAGCAACGGACTTTAGCCTCACATGTGCTGGAGTTCCTCTTTAACCCCTTTGTGGAAAAAAGTCCTCTGCATTTGATCCATCCTTCAATGCCACTATCCTTGTAACGCTTTTGCAGATCTTGAGCTATTCATGGTCAGTTGGACCCAGCAGTAGAACGAGCTTCATGTGCTTGTTTTTGGTTTTCTAAGTGATACTAGACTGAACTGAACTTAAAAGTGCTCACCACACCTCATTCAGCACAGTGGTACTGAAGAATGAGTCAAACACCAAGGATACATTTCCTCAGGAGGGCTGGGGTGGGCGATACTGACAGAATATTGTTTCTTTGTTTTATCACTATGGCAACAGCTTCATTGCAATCCATCAAAAAATGTGCTAAATCTCACTTGTAAAATGGAGGTTCAACTGTCACAGAAATTTAAATTGACTGTAAGATTACCCAAGACTTTTATACTTATACTCCTATTTGAATGATTACACTACACGTTATCCGTCTTTGTATATCTCCAAAACAACACTTATGCTATTATCTATTTTTAATGTAAATCTCCCATTTCCATCTACAGCACAATAACGTGTACCTTAACCTTGAATCTAAAATACTTCTCCCTTTGTCCATCCAGGCGCAGGTCCATGTTCCTGGTGAATGTTCTGGCCGTGATCGGGGGTCTCCTCATGGGCTTCTCCACCATCTGCTCCTCCTATGAGATGGTGATCGCTGGACGTCTGGTCATCGGGCTCTTCTGTGGACTCTTCACTGGACTCACACCCATGTACGTGGGGGAGGTGTCGCCCACCCCCCTCCGAGGAGCCTTTGGGACCCTGCACCAGCTCGGGGTGGTGGTGGGCATCCTCATCGCACAGGTGAGATAAAGGTATTTTATCTATGCAAGAGGTTCACTGGAGTTATAAAGTTACCATAGTGATGCTGTCCCTTTTAGATGTTGGTATTTTGGTTGTAATAGTGGACAATATTCTAATCATCATCATTCTTATTGTCCTTATTGACGGGCTTATTAGCCTTATGAGCCTATTAACCTTATTAGCGGGCTTGCATCTCCAAAAACCTTGTTAACCTCCTGTCTTGTTCTTTTCTTCTTTTTCTTAATGCATTCACAAATAAAGGCTAATTCTCTCTAACCCCTTTATACCCAGTACTTTATACTCTTTGGTCTGGAGAGTTTGCTGGCTCATAGACAGACTAATCTCTCCTCTCTGTTCAGATCTTTGGTCTGGAGAGTTTGCTGGGCTCAGATAAGCTGTGGCCTCTGCTCTTGGCACTGACCGTCGCCCCAGCTGTGCTGCAATGTGTCCTTCTCCCGTTCTGCCCTGAGAGCCCACGATTTCTGCTCATCAACCTCAAACAGGAGGAGCAGGCGCGCAAAGGTACACATCTACTATTATTATTCTCTATTATACTACTATATTCTGTGTATAGGTCTTTGTTTTAAGATAACAAAAGAGAACCTTTATTTGTCACTTTATCTGCAACACTTCATAATAACTACACTTGAATTAGTCTTAATAAATCATGAACAAAGACTTCATTCATAATGAACATTGAACAAATGGTTTATTTTTTTCATTATGAATGTGTTGAAAGGGAAATCTGGGCATCTTTGCTCAGACTGCAGCCTCTGTGAGCCCAGATAAAGATCAGAAAAACAGATAGGGATTTTATGAAGACTAGCTAACTACTTAAACAAGGGGTCAGAGTTATGGTTGGGGTATTAAGTTGTTACTCGGCATTAACTGTTGCTTGTGAATTAAGCATTAATCATGCTTTATTAAGGCTATTAAAAGTGTTACCAGAAGTTCCAGTGTTGCAACTCAGATTACAACAACAGCAGGAGAATAAAACATATGAAGTCAAAAATAAGAATGACTAACTATTAAAAATTAATGGAATACAATGTCCTGATAATAATAATCAGCTAATTCCCAGTCAAATACATTACACAAGTACCACTACAGATGAGCACTAAACAGATGGTTTAGACACGTGTAGGTGACCACAGAGATCCCATCATGACAGCAGCTTTCACTAAATAATACAAACTTAAAAGTCATTCTTGTTATTGTTACTCAGAAATACAAGTACTTCAGGACAAGTAGGCCCTAATATAATTTTACAATAGGAGATTACAGTACCTGTCTGTAAGAATGACATCTAGTGGTCATTAGTGGTACCACCAACTGTAAAATCACTTCAGTAAGTAAACACATTCAAACACAGCTACTCTACAGACTCATCCATATCACTTTCTTTTATTTATTTATTTATTTATTTATTTATTTATTTATTTATTTATTTATTTATTTATTTATTTATTTATTTATTTATTTATTTATAAGGGACAGTGCATATTAATGAACACATGAGACATATGTAAATATGCCAGATTTTAGCCGCAGGCTAGTTTCCATCTGTAGTCCCTGGACAGGTTATATATATATATATAACTTTATTTAACCAGGGAAATCCCATTGAGATTAAAAACCTCTTTTTCAAGGGAGCCCTGGCCAAGAGGCAGCAAAAAGACAATTACAACACAATTAAAATTACATACAAATGAGTTAAAAACAGGCAGTAAAAAGACAATTACAACACAATTAAAATGACATACAGATTAGTTAAAACAGGTACAATTTATGGAGGCTGTCTCAAGTGCTCTCAGTCTGGATTTAAAGCCATTCAATGAAATAAGTTCTGTTAATTTCCAGTCCTTTTGCAGCTTGTTCCATGTCGAGGGGGCAGAGAAGACAAAAGCCCTTTTTCCCAACTCTGTGCGAACAAACGGAACAGAGAGCAACAACTGATCATTCGAACGCAAACCATAAGAATCAACACTTCTCTGTGTGATTAAGTTACAGATGTAGGAGGGCAGTAGTCCAAGCATGGCCTTGTAGCTAAAAGTGTAAAAGTAAGTCAATCTCCTAGTGGATAAAGACGGCCATCCTACTCGGGAATACAGTTCACAGTGGTGGGTCAAGGCCCTGCAATTAGTAACAAACCTCAAAGCAGCATGATACACAGAGTCAATCTTACTCAGACATTGAGCTGAAGCATTCATATACAGCAAGTCTCCATAGTCTAAAATGGATTTAAAAAAAAGTTGCAGTAACGAGGCGCTTTTTAACCTTAAAAGAAAAACAAAATTTATTTCGGAATAAAAAACCCAATTTCAATTTGAGTTTCTTCACAAGATTCTCAATGTGGGGTTTAAAAGTCAAGGCGTCATCAAGCAAGATACCAAGATATTTGTACAAATGAACCACCTCAATTTCATTTCCCTCAGGTTGTTCGTACCTTTAAGGCCACACATAACATAACATAAAGTGCAATAAAAAACAAACAAAATACAAATAAATACACACAGAGCAAAATGGAAGCCAAGTCAAAAACATAACCTCAGAAGGGTTTCAACAGTATTATAGGAGATTTTATATAAAGTGCAATGAATAAAATGCGCATATTGATACATTTATCCTAAAGTGCAGTGTGTATTTGCACAAGTTTTAAAGTGCAGTGTGTGTTGCACGAGTTCTAAAGTGCAGAGTGTTTTATTGTGGCTGTATTTCTCATGAATGCCCCATGTGTGGTTGAAAACTATACTTTTTACCACTTTTTTTTTTTTTTTGCTCACACTGATGATTCACAATTTTCAATTTTATTTAATCTTGCTAGAAATAAACTTTTAACATCTTTTATTCTTATTCCTTTTCTTATTAACACAAAAATGTCAAATTTCTTCCTCCAAACCATAGACTTTTACTGACAGAAGTTTAGCAATAAATTGATCCATTGATCCACTGAAAAGACAGGCGGATCATTAACAATATAAGAAATGATTAAATCTCGATCTTGAATAAGGTTTGATTCATTGCCCAGTGCAGTTTCCCATATCATAACTAACCAAACTCTTTACTTCCTGTGTCTCTGTGCGCCTCAGCCCTGGTGCGTCTGCGGGGTACAGAGGATGTGAGTAAGGACCTGCAGGAGATGAAGGAGGAGAGTGCAAAGATGGCTCTGGAGAAGAAGGTCACCATCCCTGAGCTGTTCAGGTCTGCATCCTACAGACAACCTCTGCTCATCGCCGTGATGCTGCAACTGTCACAGCAGCTGTCCGGGATCAACGCTGTGAGTAAACATACTGCTACTACTGCCGGTGAGAAAAAAGCTGTGCCTCACAGTTGACTCCTGCATGTTGTCAGGTGTTGTTTGCCAGAGAATCCCGTCTCACTTACCTGTCAGGTGGAGTGTGACGGGTGCAGTGTGACAGGTGCAAGTTTACTTGTGTCAGGTGGAACGTGACAGGTGTGAGCTTCTAGACAAATGGCCCAAAGGGGGAGCAGCCCGAGAACTGCAGGACTTGACTTCACCAGCTAAAACTCACTGGGGCTTTATGGAATGGACTTAGGGATATGCCGACATTACTTCAAGAAATGTGATCCATTCACTTCTACTACTCCTGCTGCTACTACTACTCCTACTACTACTCCTACTACTACTACTACTACTACTACTACTACTCAGAGGTCACATTAACCGAATATTCTCCATCACTTATGGAATTTTTTTAACGTTGACAGGAAAATCTGAAGGCCGTCTGTCATTTTGACCAATTACCCTGAGGGTGAAAAACCATAAATTTAAGTAGTTCACACTAGGGATGGGCATTCCATTAAATGTTCTTAATCAATCATCGAGAGAATTAACAATCGATTTTCGATTAATCATTAGCATTTTTAGATTAAAATTCTCATCATTATTATTACTATTACTAATCTGTATAAATAAACTCAACTTTACAACATATAAACCATAGTCACTGCAGAGCCACATCAGCCTGTGTGAGATTAGAATGTGTTTAATGCAGCTTTAGCTGCCATCGCTATATATGAGATAGCAAGATGTCACGGCAGCTGAGTGTTCGAAGTTTCTTTAAAAGGCCCAATAACTGTGAAAGCGTTGATAAAAGGGGTGAAAAGAGTGATGCAATGCAGGAAGGACAAGTGACAACAACTAATAACCTTGATGAGCCAGAGGGAGCTAATGTTACGGCGCAGGCAAGTGGCAGCAGGAGGTAAAGCAGGAGTACTGTGTTTAGTGGGAGTCAGTATGGAGACTGCATGGTGGGAGCAGAAGTGTGGATTAATTATGACAATGAATCAATAAAAACACAAGTTATTAAATATGTCTTATCATTATCATATAGGCCGATATTATCATTAACATTTTAAAATCAGATGACAGGTAATAATAGTTGATGATGGGATTTTTACGACCCTGTCCCTCAAAATGACCAACAGTGATAAAGTTTAATGCAATTTCTGCTCCTACTACTACTATTACTAGTACTACAACTGCTACTACTACTACTACTACTACTAATGTTGCTACTACAACTGCTACTGCTACAGCAACTGTCTGTGATGACCTCTGTGAGTAAATTGCTACCATTGCAACTTACTATTAGTACCATTACTACTACTACTACTGTCACAGCAACTCCCTGGGATTAATGTAATGCGTTTACTGCTACTGCAACTACTGCTACTAACACTGTTACTACTACTGCTGCTGCTGTCCTACTACAACTGCCCGACTGCTATGCATGTACCAACACAAAGATACTACTATATACTGCAGCTGCTGCTAATAAAATTGCCTTTTGGCTATGTACAATTTTTACTTTTATGTAACAACAGTCTCTCCATAATACTCAGTCCTCTCCTAACACATGATATTGCCTTTTGGATCCCATTTGTTTTGATACATCCAAGCTGTGTTATTACTTTAAGGGCTAAAAACACTAGTTTCCAATTTTCGTCTCCTCGAGTTTAATATGAGGCTGTTCAAATTGCCTGTTTTATGAAGCATTTTCACATAAATATCTGCCTTATTTTGTTTGACAGTCAAGTTACATGAGATATTTGTTCTGTAGACTTGCAGAGCTCTGCACCACATAACAGCTTTCACAGCTCTCAATTCAAATCTGCCTCTTTCTGCCTAAATTGCTCTATCAAATATAAACCGCTTTTCCTTTCTTGTTTCAGGTCTTTTATTACTCCACTGGTATTTTCGACTCGGCCGGGGTGAAACAGCCCATCTACGCCACTATTGGAGCAGGGATTGTCAACGTTATCTTCACTATTGTCTCTGTGAGTGGTATCACAGTATATTCCTGATTTGACCAAATGGAAAAATGCTCTTGTTTATTATTACATAACCTAAACACACATATAAAATCTGATACTGTGGGGACGTACACAGCACTGCAGAAATACAAAGAACTGGATAGACTGCCACTCGATTTTACTCATAGACTGTATAAAGAAGTGGACGAATGAAGTGTGACATCACCCATAGTGTTCAGGCAAATGAAGCTCACCAGGCTACCAGTTATAGGGGTGAATTTGGAGCTGAGGAATTCATTTATGGACAAAAATAAATAAATAAATAAATACATCAGGATCATGTAGAACAGGATATGGACATTTTAAGACTCCTTTAAGACTTTAAGGCTCCCTGCAGCAGTTACAAAGAGAGAGGACAGACGGCAATTAAAAGTGCAAGTAAAGTGAATTGGAAACAATCAGTCAATGGAGCCTGAAGCGCCTATTTGGAATGCGGTGGCAAGTGGGTTAGCTATGTCCATTTATATACAATCTATGACTTTACATGTGTTTCTATGTGCATTTATCTAATTTCCCATTGTTTATTGTGTAATAGTAAGATAATCTTAGTATTTAGTTTTGCGTATCACAGACAGCATTGGAGAGCTGTGAGGTTATTAGCTTTTGATATGCCATTTGATACAGTTGGGGGTACCATTTTTTATTAAATTAGTAAATTGATAAATAACGTAATTATATGTATATATATAACACAATAATTTAACCAATCCCCATAAGATTTACAAGATACACATGCCCTTTCAAGACATAACAAATACATTGTGAGATTTTAGTGAAAGATTACAATATTTGAAAGTGTTTTTCTTATTTTCTCGTCTGCCTCTGTCCTGCAGTTGTTCCTGGTGGAGAAGGCTGGCCGTCGCACTCTGCACCTCCTCGGTTTGGGAGGAATGGCCGTCAGTGCTCTGCTCATGACCATCTCCCTACTGATGGTCAGTCACTGTGTTTTCTTGGTTATTTTGTGTGTCAATAGATTAAATAGAATAGATTTTGGATTTTAAGTTAGTTTGTCTAGTCTGTATTTCATATTTAAGCTGTGTTTTTGAACAGCGTAGTCATTTTTCATGAAAATAACAATACAAGGAGCAGTTAAGTGAGATTTGTCCGTGTTTTTAGTCTATGTGGGAGGACTGAAGACTATGAGGGGTTTAATTTTCATAAACTAAACTAAAATGTGTTTACAAAATGGTCCACGGACTTTATTTTTATATTTTTGTATTTATAGCTGCTTTAAAATGGGCATATCATCTAAAATCAACTTAAAATCTGAGTTTTTAACCATTAACAGTGTTCCCTCTTCATTAACAAAGTTGTATTTTGTGATTTATGCATGTTGGAGTGATGCATTATTGTTCTGCATGTGAGGCTTGGTTGCTCAGAAAATTTCAGGTTTCACCTACCACCTACCTCTTGAAGGGTTCAGAAATGTCACATAGACATTTTTCAAACATGCAATGCAAATTTCTCTGATTAGATTTTCAAACTTCTATCAGGTTATTCATTGTTTTCAGATTTATTATCTACATTCTAGTTCCTAGATTGCTTCATTCTAGTCTAGGGGTAGTTTATTTTAAGATAAGGCAAGGCAAGGAAAGGCAAGGCAAGTTTATTTGTATTGCACAATTCGTACACAAAGTAATTCAAAGTGCTTTACAGAATAAGAAATACATTAAAATCACAATACAAACAAATTAAAACATAAATAATCATCATAAATTTTTAAAATAGAGATGGGACATTAAATTAGAAAGAATTAGAGAGAAGAGTAGAGTGCGGAATGGAAAATGAAAACATTTCAGTCATATGCACAGCTAAACAGAACCATTTTTAGCCTGGATTTAAACAGAGTCAGAGTAGAGTCTGTCTCACATGTTCAGGGAGACTGTTCCAGGTTTTATCTGCATGAAATGCTGACTCCCCGAATTTAGTCCTGACTCTGGGCACCAGCAGGAGGCCGGTCCCTGAGGTCCTCAGAGTGCAAGATGGTTCATACGGCACTAACACGTCACAGATAACTTGTCAAGTAAAATGATCTTGCTGCGTAGACAGATCATTTCACTACTTTTTTCATTTTCTGATAGAATTAAGTGTTTACATCTTAAATTTTAGCCACATTCTTTCAGTAAGTAAATGAAAATCTGCCACTTATGTGAAATTCCACAGTGAAAAGGCGGGGCTTTTTATTTGTTCTACACTTTATCTTTGAACAGAAAGTCAGTGGATAATAATTTCTTTTAGATCTGTATTCCATATTGTAAATTATTATGATTTACTTGACAGTCTAATACTTCTTCTTGTCTTCTTGAATGATGTTTGATATGTCTTTCCTCTGTCTCCGTGCACAGAAAAGCGTACCTGTGATGAGCTACATTGCGATCCTGGCTGTGATGTTGTTCGTGGCCATGTTTGAGCTGGGCCCTGGTCCCATCCCCTGGTTCATCGTGGCGGAGCTGTTCTCTCAGGGCCCTCGTCCGGCTGCCATGGCTGTGGCTGGTTGCTGCAACTGGACCGCCAACTTCCTGGTCGGCATGAGCTTCCCCAAACTAGAGGTGAGTTCAAATCCATCCTCAAAATAATAGTGATGTTGTAATACTCAACCAGCTCTGTCAGTGCTTAGATTTCCCTTAATTTTACTGTAACTTTACTGGTACTCGTATGGTGACGTCATTATGTTTCCTGGAATGTTCAGTGTGGCATTAATATTTTACATGGAGACACCACCAGGTCATGGTACAGGTCAGATGTGTGGAAGTTTTTGAATGTATTATTGAAAACATAATGGATAATTCTATAAAGGCCGAGAGGAAGACCAAAGAGGATACAGAGGAGAGGGGCAGATAGAACAGAGGATGAAGAGGAGAGGATCAGATGGAGCAGAGGATGAAGAGGAGCGAGTCAGAGGAGCAGAGGATGAAGAGGAGAGGGTCAGATGGAGCAGAAGATAAAGAAGAGAGCATCTGATGGAGCGAAGATGAAGAGGCGAGGGTCAGATGGAACAGAGGATGGAGAGGAGGAGGTCAGATGGAACAGAGGATAAAGGGGAGAGGGTGAGATGGAGCAGAAGATAAAAGAGGAGAGAGTCAGAAGAGCAGAGGAGAGAGTCAGATGGAGGAGAAGATGAAGGAGAGAGGGTCAGATGGAGTAAAAGGTTGTAAATTTGATGTCTCTTAACCCGTTCCTCTCCCTTCTTTATCTCTATAGGAGCTGTGTGGCCCTTGGGTCTTCCTCATCTTCACCGCCTTTCTCATCCTCTTCTTCATCTTCACCTTCATCAAAGTCCCCGAGACCAAAGGCAAAACATTCGACGAAATCGCCCAGGGCTTCGGCGGAGCTGCTGCTTCCGCTGCTGTGCCCACCTCGCCCCCCGAAGAGGCTCCAGCAGAGGGCACCACCACGCTTACCATCCAACCCTCGGCTCCAGACAAAGAGAAGGTCCCGCTGGTCGAAACCGCTCCCGCCCCCACCAAAACTGCCGTGTCCGAAACTACGCCTCTAGATGATAAGAATAACGCTACAGCCCAGGAGAGCGTGTAGGAAGAAAGTTTGAAAATACGTAGGTGTTTTTAAAAAGAGGAATTCACCATCAATACAAGTCAGTGCTACTCAAACTGTGGTCTGGGGTCCAAAAAGTGAGTCGAGAAAGACAAAACTCCACAAAAATATGAAATATGTTGGAGGATGGTTGATAATTGGTCCCAAAAAATGCAAAAGACCAAAAAGAAAATATTTGTTTAAATGTGCAGATACTAGACAAGAATATAACAGCATAAATCCAAATTTTTTAAAATGAAATTACTACAGATTTTTGGATACTTAAAGGTGCACTATGTAACTTTTTGGTTAGGGGTTCGTCGCCTGCTTGTTTCTATGGAGATGTCATTACCTGGAATGTTCCACAGTATGACTTTAAACAGCTCTACCTTACATTTATTAAGTAACATGTGGATTTATAGCTCAGAAATACTTAGAAAACCAGGTATTATGAGCGGGCTCACCTCTCCACAGATCTGACCTGTAACTTGGTCTGATTTGGTCTCCATGGCGATAGAAAGGTTTAACTGTGAAAGATTCCAGACAAAGCAATAACAGCTCCATGAAGAAAAACATTTAACGGACCCTCCACCAGAAAAGTTACACATTGCTTCTTTAAAATCAAAATAATTTTCACATTTTTACCCAAGATCTCAAGTGAAATCACGACAGAAGTTTCAGCAACAACAAACATTTAATAATTAATAACAAAGTGTCCCAAAACATATGAAACAATGGGCTTAACTAACCTCTCCCATTTAAGTTTGAACATATTTCAGAATAAGAGTCTAAAATTGGCCAGGGGAAACACTGATTTATTTTGATAGACTGAGAACATTAGAACGGTAGCGGTTCTAATGTAACGTTAGCTGCACTCACAGCATTTCCATGTTTCCTTCCACAACTGCTTCAATCTCCTTATTTGTAATAGAAAATAGATGCTTTTACTGCGTAAAACTAGAGATTTTAACTCAAACATTCCTGAAGACTTTTATTGTGAAAGGAAGGGCCAGACAGACAGATATGGAGCCGCTGTAAAGACACACAGTGGTTTATTTTAGAATGTATCATGAGAGTTGAAAGAGTTTTTGAGAATTATGAAAAGTATGTATTCCGATTATTCTATTTAACACATGTATTTATGTATTGAGAAATGTATTGAGCAGAGGAAATTAAATTATTCACAAATGCCACAGCAACATTTCTGAAACTGTAGATTTTAGATGAGTCAAAAATATGAATTATAAAATAGAAACATAGAGTAGTATTTTGGAAGTCCTATTTAGTGTACACAAAGTTATTTTAAAAAGCTTCACAACGGTCACTTTTTGTGCAATATACTATTTCAAGAGTCATATTTATTTTTATTGATAATTTCGTGTCAAATACAGGGCAAATAAGGGAAAACAATTCAAAGCCAAAGTTCCACAACACAAACCAATTACAGTAATAGACAAAAGTTTGTACAATGGCACCTATTGTCCAGGTGGGGGCACTGCAACAGCCCAAATAAAATCACTGTTCAAATAATATAATAATCTCAACCAACTGAAGAATTGTTTCAGGACATTTAAATGACAAAGTAGATAGTGCTATTTATTCTCAAGTGACTTTGACATTATAGTCAAAGCTGCACTATGTAACTTTTTTGCACGCCTTCTATTTGTCACTATGGAGATGTTATTGCTTTCACTGAAACGTTTCACAGTTTGGCATTAGTGTATCTTCTCTCCACAGACCCAACATGTAAGCTGACTTAATAATGCCCCTTATGTCACCGTGGAGATAGATATGATTAATGCTATACCGTGGAACATTCTGGGAAAGTTACGCTGTACACTTTAAAAATAATGAAAACATAATTCAATATATTTTAGAAAACAAAGTATATTGTATTTTGCAGTTTGATTTAACTGAGAAATGATGGCCGATTTTACGCTAAGTGCAAAATAAGACTTATCATTTAGAAATATACTGACAAAAGTTACAAACTAATATTATAATTCATTCATAACTGTTAACCACTCTGCCACTCTGCGTAATCAAAGCAGTGGTGACAGGTAACCTGAGCATAGTGCAATCTGTTTAACTCTTTCAGATTTTATTTCTATATAAAACACTGGAAAATATATATGAATTATTTTAGGTGCACTTTAGGGAAGAAACTATAACACAGTACTGTTTAAGCTGCTATTCAGTATATTCATGATCCTGTATAATGCTGATTAACGAAACATTACATTGTGTTAGCTCCAAGCCATTTCTGAAAACAAAACGCAATCATTCTACCACAGAAAAATGTATACTCTTAAAAAATATTGATACTTTGCAGTGATATCACACTGGGGGTCTGTCTTTGGTTACCATGGTGACACAAAAAAGTTAAGATAGTCAATAATATAAGGAAAAAATACAAAATGGGTGATCACGCTTTCAAAATCAGAAACTGGAACACCCCTGGGTTGGTCGTGGTGAGTAAAATTGTGAAACGAGTGCGTAATTAAATCAAATTGTTATGCCCATTCATGACTTATTCACGATAACATGCAAGTCAGAATAGTAGCATTTTCTATGTTTTTTCTGTAATTTTGCCTAAACAAAAACCTAAGACAAAAAACCTAGACAATTTATGCCTCTGTTTACTGTTGGCAGGGATCAAATTGCCAAAAATAGGGACATTTCTTGTATAAAACTGGGACAAATCACTGGTTTTAGATAAATCTGCTGGGACAGGAGATACCGTGTTAAGGTCGACTCGGGAATAGGATCCGGGTCGCCAGCTTGGCAGGTAAATGAGCTAACTACTGTGCAAAAGTCAAGGTAGAGAAAGCAGACTCAGGTGCAGAGGTTCAAACAAAAAGATGTTTTCCATTTATTTCTTCAAAGAAACTCAGAAGGTCCACATACGGCACAGGAAATCCAAAGCAAAAGCTGGGTAACACAAACAACTCTCCAAAAACTAAGAGCATCAAAGTCCAGGAATGCAAAAAGGCAAACACTTATCAAAACTAGAAGCTCACCAGGGACATGGACAGATAACAAAGACTCAGTGACTAACAAACAGAAAACCAGGGCTTAAATACCCAGACCAACTGACCACATGATCACAAGAACAATTGGAAACAGGTGGTCAGGAAACAAAATGGAGGGAAACAATGACAAAGGGCGGGGCAGGAGCATGTGGCAAACAAAACAACAAACACATGTCTTTCAAAACAAAAACCACAGTGACTTCTAGTGGCCAGAAGAGCCATAGCCCCTAACATACCGGGCTCAAAACTGGGACTGTCCCGGGTAAACAGGGTCGTCCGGTCACCCTAGATTAAACAACACTTGATCAATACAAAAAAGGTGAGCATGACTGAAAAACTGTCGGCTCATGCTCATCTGTTGTACTTCCAGCTAACTCCGTTCTTTCAGGTCAGATTGCGTAAAAATAAAGCTCAGATTAAAGTCGAGCTTTAGTAGAGCTTTAGACAGAGCAGTGCCTCCAGTCCCGACCAGCAGCAAAGTATCAATATGCGCTAATATACAATTAAAACATTTAGCTATTTGTAAAATATATATATATTTAAGATCACTTTAGTATTCTCTTTGGTTTACATACAAATATGTTTAACCGTCCCTTTTAATCGACTGTATGTTGTTCATGTTTATTTCACTCAGAGTCATAGAACCGAGGTTACTATACAAGTTACTTCTTGAAAACCAAATACAGTAATTTTAGTTTTATAGGTCCCTCTTGTGTCTTATGCAGAGTTGGGTAGAGTCAAGCAAAAATGTTCCAAAATTAAGCGTACTGTTGCTTCAAAATAATATTACTGAAGCAGAAGTACAATATAAAAGTATGTAAAATGTTGTATTTTCAAACGACAGACACAAAAATGAGATAAACTAAATCATATCTGAAGGAGTTGTGCAATATTTCAAATCTTTTCATATTGTCGGCATAAAGCTTTTGTAAACTTACTCACAATGGGAAGAGGAACCAAAACTATTACTTACAATATATTACCCAAGTAGGAGTAAAAGTGTCTGAAAATACTCTAGTTAGGTAAATACTACCCACCTCGTGTCTTATAAGCCTACCCCTTAATGATTGTATGTTTAACGCTTGCTACGGTGTATTTTCAATGACTGTACTGTACATCTAAGCCATCTGAGAAATGAACCAATCACAACAAAGTGGGTGAGACGAGTGGCCAATCAGAGCTGTCCTGGCCTAAAGGGGGAGGGTCTTAAGTGTTTATTTATTGGTTCATATGCTGGACAGGGGACCTTGAATTTCATTTACTGAGTGTCTTGTTGTTTTGTTTCTTTTATTGGAGAAGAACTGTGTAATAGTGTTGTTTTGACTATGGTTTGGTGATGTTGATGTATTTGACTTTTGACTTGTCACTTTAAAAGCCCAAAAACACTGAACACAATTTTTATTTTGAATCATTTACCAAGGGTTTTTATTACTCTATGGATTACAGGCCTGTAACCATAGCTGTGATACATCTGAAGAAGAGAGTGGACCTGTTTTTAATCATATTTTAAGGCATACTTACAACTATGAAGCACACAGAAGTTAAATTGTTGGGTAACACTTTATAGTAATTACATGGTAGCCTTAATAATGCAAGAACAAAGACTGAATTCATAATGAATGAATAGTTTATTAAAAGTGATCCAGGCTTACATCATTAAGAGGTTAGGTGTTATGACTTCAGGCCAGGGGTGTCCAAACTTTTTTGGTTTGGAAGGTAAGTGTGAATAGAGCCTATCACACACCAAAAAATGACAAAAGGGAAGAGTTAAAGGTCTGGGGCCCTAACATTAGGGTTTGGAGTTACCGTGGTTACTAAAGTATTAAGTTACTAAGCCTGAGTCAACTAACTCTTTGTTCAAGCTTTACTAAGACTAATTAAGGTGTAGTTATGATAAGGTGGATTTGATTTACAATATTAACTTTGAATACCGTTGCCTTTTCATTGTCAATTATGGAATGTGCTTGTTTTTAGCTATGATTTGAATTTATTTAAAAGATTTTTGGAAATGTATAGTTTATCGTAAAAAAAAAAAATCATGCTTTTACCTATAATTCAATGTTATATTTTGCATAGTGAGTTTAAATTAAAAACTATACTGCTTATACTAGTATGTTCAGTGTGTTTGTGGCTCATGTCTGGTCTCTATGTAAAAACAGTGGTCTGTGTAATATTTATGGAATTTTGACTCATTTCTTTCACTTTAATTCACCCAGTTGACTTACATTTTCTTCCAAATGTTGTGAAAAAGATCTTTATTATACCATCGCTCACATGGACTGACACTGCTGGCTTTGTCGTGTCTGTATTGTGTGCTACAGTGATGTGTTCAAGTTGGAATATAAGTGTATTTCTGCTACTTTTCCTGCCAAGCTTAAAGCCGCACTATGGAACCTTTCTGCTTGTTTCCATGGAGACGTTATTGTTTTGCCTAGATGATGTAGTATAGCATTAAACTAGTACTAAAAGTGACACAACCAGGTCAAGTTACAGGTCAGATCTGCAGAGAGGCAAGCCCACTCACAGTAAAGAATGCAATCGAGAACAGAACTGCTTGTCTCTATGGAGATGACATTGCTGTACTTGTAATGTTTCATAGTATGGCATTAATCTTACTCAGATACCTTGAAGTACCTTGAAAAACATCCACTCTTACTGTAAGCTGGCTCGCCTTTCCACAGATCTGACCAGTAACTCCTGGTTGTGTCACCTTCTCGACTCGACTGATAAGATAAATTTCCAGGCAAAGCAATAACATCTCCACAGCAAAGTTACATAGTAAAACTTTAAACATGATTCTACTGCTTCCTGTTCCATCGCTGAAAATGAGACTATAATGTTGAATTGAAATGTTTTTTGCTGTAACATTTCAGTTTGAATTTCAGTGCACACCATAGCCAGCCACTGTAGTCACTCGCTGTAAAAAGATAGTTCAATGAATATAACATGTATTTTTTAAACAAATGTCTATGTGGAATTGACGCATGTGTGTTTTTATTTGGGTGCACATCACTTCATGTTGTGGAGGGAGATTTATAGTAAAAGTTTATTTCAACCTGCTTTTTCCTTATTGCAGTTTTGTTCATTCACAAACATTTTCCAGTGTGCAGGGGTTGTGCAGGGGTTTTCAGATTCTAGATTGATGTCGTAATACCAGTTTTCCTTATTGATCACATGGTATTTTCATTGGAAATATCTAAATTAGGTAAATTCATAAATGTTGAACCTGATTTTTTTCTATTATCCCCATCCATCTTCTCCCGCTTAATCCGGCTGGGTCGCGGGGGCAGCTTGCTGCCCAATACTCATAGCACCTGACCCCCCCTATGAACCCCTCTGCAGGTGGTGAGCCCCATCTGTATTAAATATGATTGGCCTATGGAATGTTGTGATCTCTGTGGCTCTGTGCACACTAGCACGCAAGCTAGCTCACTGTGTCTCAGTGCTAACAGTGACTTTTATTAAAAACGTAAAATATTAAATAGCAATTTAAAATTTGAATTCATTAAAGTGAAGACTACCTAGATATTTTTAAATATATATATATGACTTCAGTTTGTGGTGTTGTTTTAATGTGTTATGCCTCAAAATTAGCATCAGCATTAGCATTGAGACACAAACCGCTAAC